>APFE031048462.1:45741-57654 GCA_000404065.3 Pinus taeda | reverse complement strand
TAAAGAGCATGGAGGGTCATTTGTAGGTTAACTGTTCATGAGAGAAGCTTATGTAAAATTTCATTCTTTTATTAATAAATTGCCTGAAGTCTCCACGTTGGCTCAGGCCGTGGGCTGTTTCCCTCTTTGAGGGTTTTAACCACGTCAAAAATACTGGTGTATTGATCTGTGATTTGTTTGTGAGCGGTGTTCTTTGGTGTTCTGTCTAAGGAACTTACCCTGTAAATTCCTACATTTTTCGTTACAGCTGCAATAAAGACTATCTGACCACGAGGCTACTGTAGATTAAAATAATGATTTGATTCTTCTACCATCCTATCCTATGCCATGTGTTTATGAATGGAACAGATGTGAATGATGCTTAGCATTACAATATTTAGTCTTGGAGGATCTTAAATCTAACCATATCAACTATTAACTAACTTAGGAATTCAGAGAAATAATTTGACTAAATAAATTATATAATCGGCATTGCATAAATGAGAGCGAGATCTAAAAGGTATGCATAAGACTCAATAGTTGGTCTCGTCCATCAAGGGATCGATCAATCAATGCATCGAAAGATCCATCCAACATTTTATCTTGTTATATTCGGTGCCACTTCGTGTGGCACTTCAAGGCACCAATTCAAGTTCGTAGCGTTGTAAGGCTCCCTCTCTTCTGAAACCACTATGAAGACCCATTGTAGCTGTCTATTCGATGTCGTTCAAAGGATGAAGACCTGTTGTAACTATCCATTCTATGTCGTTGAAAGGTTGGGGGATAAAGAGGTAAGGTAGCACCACTAGACTTTGAGGGCCCACGAACATCACTAGCTCATACCCCAAGGCAATGTTGGCTGGGCCACTCAAGGTAGGGACTTGCTTCTATGCAGCTCATCTTGTTTATGATTTCTATCAGCGGTTTCTATGCATGTAAAGTGGGAAATTTAGTTCTTCTCTCATGCCTTTGGTGTATCCCAATAGTTTATTTGAAAATGCATAAACATTGAGATACTGTCTCACTTTAAAGGCTATTGGCTTATTGGGGCCTAACCTAGGTTCGGAGTTAATTAGCCAAACAAATCGTTATACTACTGGCCCTTTCGGCAACAGTCCATGGAGCGCGGACTGAGGTCTCACCCGAAGTAGTATGAGGGGGTGCTGGAACTAGGTTTCCGCACCCTTGAGATGTCTAAGGGGTCGACTTGGTCCAACTGCTAGTCCCTGCGTGCAGATTACTTTGCACACTTCCCTGGCCTTCGCACCCTGATATGCTCGACTTCGCGTAGCCCTAACCAGGGGTTGTGGGGCTTCCGCACTGCTAAAGCAATGCTTTGCACTATTTACCTAAGTTTCGGTTACTTATCTTCCTACACTCGTTAGTTATCTCACGTAAATGGATGTATTACGTTAGGTTTATTTATACATCACATTCATATGAGTTCATGTAGAAAATAAATAGTACACTTGCAATTTATACCCAATAATACTTTAAACAGGAAAAGATACATAGAAATATGATGAAAATTCTCTTTATTAATGCTTCCAACGATTACAGACTGAACCTGCCCTACGTACTCAGCTGGAGGGGTCTGCACACTCAGCTACAGACTACTAGGCCTCTGCACACTCAGCTGTAGAGCCTTCTCCTACTCCATGACCCAAAGACACACTTTACACTTCGACTCAATCTCTTAGACTCATCATGCTTCTATTATGTTTTTCTTATTCCTTTTCTTCTATACTTAGAGCCTCACTCTATTTATACAATCCCATGGTCTACGGACCATGGGTAGGTCTATCAAGCCGACATTACATTAAAAAACAAGGGCTGGAAACCCTGTGACTCTATTATGACTTCGCGCTCTGCGCCCACAAATCGTGGAGCTTTTACAAAGGACTTGGTCAAAACTTGGGCTTTAAGCCCCAAAACATGCCTTGGGGGGATTCCATGCCCAACAGGGCCCCAACACAAACATCATCACTCACCCTCGAGTCACTCTGTCAGTGTGGAGATCTTTGTGTGGAGTCCCTCTAACTCTGCTCGAACCACTTCAAGGTCAACAACGCACTGAGCGATTGCTTGCTGAATCTCCTGTACCCATTGTTCTGAGACCACAGTGTTGGAATTGCTTCCTTAGACCTATTCCTACATCCCCTACATTTGTTTATAGTCCCGCGCCTTCATCCGGCTACTTGGAGCTCAAAGACTGTGCTTTTGCTAGCTAGTCAGATAGCTGGGCCACTGATGTAGGGCTTCAATTGACTGCCATTCACTTTGCCTGGGAAAGGTTCTCGGTTTAGCTTTACCAGTTGTACTGCGCCATCGTTTGTGACCTCCTTAACAACGTATGGTCCCAGCCAATGCATTCTGAACTTTCCTGGGAATTCATCAAACTTACTATCATACAGTAACACTAAATCATTTACCTTGAAGGTGCACAACTTAATATGGTGATCATGCCAGGCCTTCTCACGCTGCTTTTGTACCTGTTGATGGAAGCCAACTAGGAACCATTCCTCTTCAAGTTCTTCCAATTGTGCGAGCCACTCTTCTAAGGCTTCGTGGTCCGTCATACCTGTGAGCGCTGCTATGTGTAGACTAGGCACAATATACTCCATTGGCATGACAACTTCCACGCCATAAACGAAAAGGAATGGTGTCTGTCCCGTCATTTTGTTGCACGTTGTCCTATAAGCCCATAGTATTGCAGGTATGCGTAGGTCCCAATCACTCCGCTATGTGTTGCATACTTTGGTCAACGCAGTCTCCAGTATTTTGTTGAATGCTTCTACTATCCCATTGTCTTGTGGGTGATACAGTGTGTTTTTCTGATGATACACCTGAAACTCTTCTGTTAGCGTGCTGATTGTTTCATTCAGGAAATGTGTACTGCGATTTCTCATCAGGATTTTCGGACATCCAAATTGAGTCAACACGTGTTCAAACAAAAACTTCACAGCCGTGGTGGCCGTGCAGTCTTTGATCGGCTGCACTTTTTCCCGAGGAGTCACGTACTCTGTCGCAGTGATAATGTATCTCGCGCCCGTATTTCCCTAAGTTTTTATAGGTCCTACAAAGTCAATTTCCCACTTTTCGAAGGGCTGCAGCGTCATTTGGGATTCAAAGGCATGTCATCCCGTTGCGATGGTTTACCTATTCTTTGACATATATCACATGCCTTACAATGTGCTTTTGAATCTTGATGAAGGGTTGGCCACCACAACCTTGCACGGAGAATCTTTTGTGTGGTCGCTTACTCTGCATAGTGTCCTCCTGCAACACCCTCATGCGCTTCCACGAGGATATGACTTCATTCGAATTCAGGTACATACCTTCACAGTATCTCATCATTGCCCATCTTATATAGGTGCCCCACGATGACAAAAAATTTGGCCGCGCGCACCACCAGTTTCTTCTTCTACTGGATGGAGTATTCTTTTGGCATAGTCCCCATTGTGAGAAAGTGGATTATATCTTCAAAGTGTCCATCCACTACGTGCACAACAAAGAGCTATGCATCAGGTAATCCTTCCTCCAAATTAGTAGGTTCCTTGCCCGTCTCAATTCATGACAAGTGATCCAGTCTTGCGTTCAGGCGTCCCAATGACCTCAAAATCATATTCTTGGAACAATAAGAGCCACCTGAAGTATTTTAGCATTGAATGGTCGGTATACATCTTGAAGTGTCCCCCTAGCAAATAGTGTCATTATTTTTGGGGTGCGTACACCATAGCCAACCCCTTGCGTTCAGTTGTGGAATAGTTCTTTTCCACTTTAGACAACCTGTGACCTACGAATGTGATAGGGTGATCCAAGACATCTCCACCCTCCTGTGTTAGTACTTCTCCCAGCGCTATACACGATGCATTGACATGGACATGAAACTCCACATCCCATTTTGGGAACACCAAGATTGGCATGGAGGCCAATTTATCTTTTAGTACATCCAGGCTCTTCATGCAATCATCATTCTAGTACAACATGCCATCCTTTTTCAATAGTTTCTCCACTGGCGTGGTGATCTAGGCATAGATTTTGATGAACTTCTTGTAGTACCACGTATATCCAACGTGGTGCACAACTATTTGACACTTCGCGGTGCTTCCAAATTCAGAATTACTACAATCTTCGCGGGGTCTACCATTAGTCCCTGTTTGCAGACCACATGTCCCAACAGGTTTCAAAAGGGAATGAGAAACGTACACTTCTTGAGGTTCAGCACAATTTTGTGTCGTCGGAAAGTATCTAGAATCAATAATAAGCTTGGTACATAGTGCTTAACCAATCCAAATACAGTCTAATCATCTAGATAGATCTCCAGGAATTTGTGGATATATTCTCTGAAGGTTGCAACAACTATGCGAGAAAATATGGCCGGTGCGTTCTTCAACCCAAATGACATAATGATGTATTGAAAGCAGCCCCACTCAGTCATGAAGGTGGTCTTACTCCTGTCTTCTGGCGTGATTTTGATCTGGTGGTACCTTGAGAACCCATCAGTAAAAGAATATGCTTCTTGCTCACTGACATTTTCCAATACATCATCTGTGAACGGAGTCGGGAATGGGTTGTGCACACATGCGTCATTCAATTTCCTGAGGTCCATGCATATTCTTATCTTGCCCTTCTGCTTCTTTTCTTGCACTACCGTAGGGCTTACCCAGTCGGATTCTTCCACTGGCTTAATGATTACAGCTACGAGCATTTTGTCTAGTTCTACACGGACCTTTTCCTTGTATTTTGGATTCAAGCAGTAAGGCCTCTTCTTAATTGGCTTCACTTTGGGTTTTAAGGTGATCTTCATCATCCCTAAATCGCCAATGATTCCATTTAAGTTCGTGATCTTGGTTGGGAATAAGTCGCGGAGTAACTCAGCAACCTTATCCACCATTGCATCATCCTAGTAGTCGCCGAGCATTGCATACTTAGGTTCAGCCTTCGTTCTAATGTTTACTTGCTTTGTCTTTACCGAATTTATTATGTCAGGGTCCTCAATCAATGGCCCTTGAACCTCCCGATAGCCTTCAGTTTCTGGAATGTTAACTTTTCGCGGATCTTCGTCGTCTTCTTTAGTATTCACGTTGTAACATTCCAGCATACAGCTCAGATGGATTGCCCATTCAGGCTGAATCACTTCTAATGGCTCTTGGGGTATTTTAAAGATAGCTTCTTTTATGACTTGTAGTGCATCATCAACAATATCCCACCAACAATCCTCAAATGTGAAGGTTAACAGGAGTCCTTTGCACAAGATATCCTATTCACTTGTTCCATGCTGGAGCTTTGTCTCTATATACTAGTTCATGGGTATAATATCCAAGGTATGACAGAAAAATTGCACCCACTCAGGCTGTGGCTCTTCCCCATAGACCTTTGTTCATTTGGCAAGGTGCACACGTGGATCATCCCATCCATCATACTTGTATTTTAATTGCATCTAAGGCTTCCCAAACTGTATGTGCATCATCCTCCTGCATTCGCACCAGTATTCAAAACTTCTTTGGTGCGTACCCCAACACCTTGCAGGCATAGCGCGTAGTACCCATTTCAAAGCTTCAAAATGTTGCTATTCTAGCAATTCTCTTTCAAATCTGCTCAGGAAGTCATTCACCTCACTTAACCCATCATACGTAGACAAATCCCTTAACTCCGTTGATATGCAGCGTAGCGATCTCGTCATCATGTTACAGTTCAACATGGTTACCTTGTGTAACTGGTTCTGCCATCGTTCTATCTCCTTGTTCGAATCCGATGTGCAGGAGATTTCATGTTCCCATGAGATTCATCCATCCAGAGTTGCATTTACCCAGTCTTGTTCTTGCGTGGTTATCTTGTATATGCAGTCTAAGTCGTCATCACTTTCGTAGTCGCACACTGGCTCTGTGTAGCACGATCCTTCTGTAGGGTCCAAAGGTACCACTACGTGTAGAGACTTTTTCTCAAAAATCATCATGCGCTTCTTTAGATTTATCACCCCATTCATGTCAGTGGCCCAATCTATTCCTAATAGCACGAGGTAAGGATTGCTGTCATCAACAATCTCTATCACTTCAAAGTCTGCTAGTGCGCTTGCTCCTTCGATATCCACTATGATTCCTTGCAATATTCCCATAGGTAGGATCTTTTGCTAGTTCACCATTCACAGTTGGATAGAAGACCATTGCAGTGTATGCTTTCCCATGCGCTCCCATGTCTACTTCAGCAGAATGTTCACGTCTAATCCTAGGTCCAGAATCACTTGGTCCATCTCATATTCTCCAATCTACGTGGTCAATCTCATTTCCCTTCCCGTTCGCATCGTGTGCTTTCCGATCTTCTGGACTATGCGCAATTCTCCTGGCATGGTCCCAACGCATCTATTTATGAGTTCCTACAGACCCTTTACATCCTTGCGTCCTACAGTAGCTTCATGCATGTTTCTAGGAACGTTGTGAGTATCGATGGGTCCATTTCTGGCTCCGGTCTGTCTTTACTTTCTAAAATGGAGGAATCAATGAAGCTATTCTTGGCTTCCATGAAGGTTTCCTTAGAAAGCTCCAAATCAAACTCTGGTTCCTTCTTTGGAGCCTTGCAAACCCAAGTACTTTCTTCAGGTTGCTTGCCTTTGTCATCCCCTGTCGTAATTCCACTTCGGAGCACAATATTCACATTAGGGCCTTCCTCGCGTAGCTTAGACCTCATCATTTGCAGATTCTGAGTCAGGGGAGGTTGGAGTGCTCCTTTATCATGCAACCTTGCTTTTAGTGTGGGAAAATCCTCCGTCTCATGATCAAACAATGTACAATACAAGCATGATGGCTGCGTTGGATTCGTACAATCGCAGGTGTAATGTCCTGGCTCTCTGCAATTGTAACATATTAGTTGTCTGCGACCTCTTTGAGGTCCTCCTCCACCTCAGCCTCGTTCGCGCCCCTGAAATCCGGTTCACGCCATCCCTACGTTCTAGTCAAGGGGCCACATTTTGACCTAGACTCTATAGGTAGGAGTCCGATCCATCATCAGCTCATAACTTCTACAGGTGCATTCATCATGTCCCATTGACCTACAAAAATTACAGAACAATTGCTATGAATTCTGCGTGTACTTCTGCAATAAATGACAGTTATCTGTAACATGCTTTCCTCCTATCTGACAAATCATGCACCATAATGTGGGCGCCGTGCTCGGTCCTGCTTGTAGCTATGGTCTTAATGGCATTGTTCCTCCTCTCATGAGGTAGTTCACAAACACCAGGCAATGGTCCTTGTCATGTCCCTTACTATTGCACTTTATGCACCATACCTCGTCGCGCAATTCTGGGTGAGCCATCCTATCTTGATTCAGGCTCTGCATCTCAAGGCACAAGTTTTTCAACTGCGTGTGAATCTGCTGAACTCCCAGGTTGGGATCCTATATCAAGGTCTCTTGTAGTCTCATCATGACCTCCAAGGCCTCAACCTGAGTTGTTACCCTCTGTTGTGACAATGCGTTCCTTAGATGCAACGTTAATGCTGCTACAAACCATTCGCGGTGTTGGACATCCATCAACGTCATGTTAGCTTCGTGAATTGTGCACTTCAGTCTCTGATCTAACTCCCAAGGGGTCTCACCTGGTAGCATTGTGATTTCCTTGAACCCAATGATCGACTGCGCCTCTAACTTCGGCCTGCTAAATTCTTTGTTTAGCAGAGTTTGAATATCTACGATCCCCGCATTTGAATTGTCATTGGAATGCTTAATGTACTAAGTTAGTGCATGATCCTGCAGTGCGCTAACCAATGTCACTTTCTTTATATTGTCATACGTAACTCCCTGTGCTTCCCATATAGCTTTTATCACGAACCAAAAATGGTATGGATCTTCAGTTCCTACTCCCTTGAATACTAGCAACTTTATCGCGCTTGCCATATTGACTCGCGGTGGTGGCGGAGGTGGTGTGGGTGATGGTGGGGGTGAAGATTGTGAAACTGGTGGCAGTGTGGGTGGAGGTGGTATCCGCGGAATCCTCTGCCTTATCAAATTGATCGCACTTCTTAGTGACACCTTCGCAAGCTCTTCCTCACCCCCTCGTGGAGGTGAAATCAAGGGGCTAGTTTCTAGTTCTGTACTACCTTCATTTTTGTATATTCTCCCACTTCGCATAGCCCCAATTATCAATTTATTCACATGACCCACTTTTCACACAGTAGCATTTTAATCCAATTGTTCAAAGATTTAACGTACTTACGTCGCGGTCCTTTGAGGAAGCATCGTTCTGCCTCGCTATAGCTTACTGAAGTATCTACCATGAACTCGATGATGAATCCTCCTATAATTCGATCGAGGCAGTGATCAACAATGCACACTATCTTATCCTTTGATGCTTCCAATATGCACACCAATTTTGGAGTCCATACAATAGGTCTGTCGAGCTTACACCTTCCTTGGCTATCTACTAGCTTTGCGATCCACTTGTATATCTCAGTAGGGAAAGATGCGAAGAAAATTTTGTGGATCTCTATGTATAAGTAGTAGTTTAACCACTCTTCTTTTGATAGTTGCGGATTCCCGTTCTCTTGTGCCGCGAACTTGTGAATCTTCCTATCCAACCAATCTTCAATTCATTTGTTTGTTGGATTCTAGTGATATGACATCAGACATCTCTATGCAGATCCTGGTCTCAGCAACGGAACCATTTGTTGGCTTGTTGGGGCCTGACCTAGGTTCAGAGTTAATTAGCCAAACAAATCCTTAAACTACTGGCCCTTTCGGCAATAGTTCGCAGAGTGCAGACTGAGGTCTCACCTGAAGTAGTATGGGGGGGTGCTGGAACCAGGTTTCCGCACACTTGAGATGTTTGAGGGGTCAACTTGGTCCAACTGCTGGTCCCTACATGCACTTCCCTGGCCTTTGTGCCCTGATATACTTGCCTTCCTGCAGCCCTAACCAGCGGTTGTGGGGATTCTGCACTGTTGGAGCAGCGCTCTACACTATTTCCCTAAATTCTGCTTACTTATCTTCCTACACTTGTTAGTTATCTTCGCATAAATGGATGTCTTATGTTAGATTTATTTATACATCACATTCATATGAGTTCACTCAGCAAATAAACAATACACTTGCAATTTATACCCAATAATACTTTAAACAGGAAAAGATACACAAAAATATGACTAAACATCTCTTTACTTCCAACGGTTACAGACTCAACCTGCCTTGCACACTCAGCTACAGGCGTCTGCGCACTCAGCTGCAGAGCCTCCTCCTACTCTATGACCCAAAGACACACTTTACACTTCGACTCAATCTCTTAGAATAATCATGCTTCTATTATGTTTTTCTTATTCCTTTTCCTCTAAACTTAGAGCCTCGCTCTATTTATACAATCCCATGGTCCACGGACCATGGGTAGGTCTGTCAAGCTGACATTACATTACAAAACAAAGGTGGACAACCCTGTGACTCTATTATGACTTCGCGCTCTGTGCCCACAAATCACGGAGCTTTTACAAACGACTTGGTCAAAACTTTGGCTTTAAGCCCCAAAACATGCCTTGGGGGGATTCCATGCCCAAAAAAGGCTGTTATATCAATGTGGTTGAATTATAAAAAAAGGAAAATACTCTAGGTTTATAATATGAATATATTTATTTTTTTAATAGAGGTTTTAATAATAAAATATGTTAGGAAACCAGGTCACAAAAGATAGAAAAGATAGATCAATGCCTTATAATTCAGCCTCCTCGAGGGGGCAACCTCCTTTACATTACACAAATGAATAATTTTTGGATGATACAAATGACTAAACCTCCCTTCTATATATAGGAGTCTAAGGTGTCACAATATAATCAAGTCGACCTAATAGTAATAACATAAGGGCACAACAATAACAATAGTGGGTTTCTATGGGGCACACTAATAATAATATGAGGACAATATGGGCACAATAATAACAATAAGGGATACAATGACAATAGTAATGGGGGAATCACTAGTATTATAGGGACCTAACATGCCACTCTCCTTCCAAAAAGCGTTGTCCTCAACACTTGAGTAGTTCTGAATGCTTATGTATAAAATTCTCATCCTCCCATGTGGAATCTTTAGCGGATAAGTTCTTCCACTTGATGAGATACTCCGAAATTAATCAATTTCGTAGCTGTCGAGTTCTTGTTTCTATGACTACTTCCGATTCCAATATGATTTTTCCTTCATCATCATGTTTTGGAAATATTGTCTGAATTGGGAGCTTGTCACCTATAACCTTCTTTAAACATTAAACATGGAAAAATGGGTGCACTCGGGAAGTTGCAGGAAGCTCCAATTTGTATGCCATAGCACCAATCTTTTGCAACACCTTGTACGGACCATAATACTTTGGTGATAATTTATTATCCTTCTTAGATTTCTTGAGCGACATTTATTTATATGGTTGTAACCGTAGGAATACCCAGTCACCTACATCAAAACTTCTTTTGTTGCGATGTTTATCTGACTGTTGTTTCATTCTATTTTGCACCAATGTGAGGTTATCCTTTAAGAGTTGGATAACTTTTTTTTGATGCTCAATGTGATGTTCCAATGCTTGAACCTTAGAATTTTCTCTTAAATGTGATGTGATGGATGGTGGATGATATCCATCAAGTGCCATAATTGGGGTCATTTTTTCTGCAGTATGGAAGGAAGTGTTATACCACCACTCAACTAGAGGCAACAATTTGACCCATTGTGTCTGTTTATTAGATACAAAGCAACAAAGATATCCTTCCAAA
The DNA here is from genome assembly GCA_000404065.3 of Pinus taeda. Taxonomy (NCBI): domain Eukaryota; kingdom Viridiplantae; phylum Streptophyta; class Pinopsida; order Pinales; family Pinaceae; genus Pinus; species Pinus taeda. The sequence goes on along the minus strand of APFE031048462.1, from coordinate 46,939 downwards.
CATTTGTTTATTATCTCAGTTTGCTCATCAGATTGAGGATGATAAGATGAGCTATGAGCTAACTAAGTGCCGAGACAAGAAAATAATTCTATCCAAAAATTTCCAGTGAAAATAGGATCTCTGTCACTTCCAAAAGAATCCTCCCTTGGAGGGCTCTGCTAGGGTTTGCAGGGTTGCAGAGGCGCAACTGACGGAACGGGCCAGCGTCGAATGTGGGAGGACCCGTTGCAGCAGTTAGGTCGGAGCGGAGAGGAGGATAGCGGGGCTGCAGTTTGTCAGTGAATCCCTGTTTGCAAGCACGGGCTATTTTAGGAGTTCTCAACGGCAAACGGGACTTTAATCCCCAGAAAACGCCCTGAGCGAAATGGGAGAGCCAAGGGGGGGGGGAAGAGATCCCCTCCTTCAAAAACGTGGTAATAGGCGAGACGAGCACAGGAGGACAACAACATACTGAGAAGGAAAGTCATGCCCCAGTAATGGGAAATCTGTGGCAGAAAAGAATGAGAGGAAAATGCCTACCTAGGGTTCAAAAACAGCCAAGGTATGTCGTTCCCAACAACAAATTGGAGGAATATAACTGTTACATGAGAGACCATGCCTTAATATGTAGGTTTGTTGGGTATTGGCCTTCTGAGCGGGAACTCTACAGATGGATTGACCAGAGATGGAGACCTAGGGGACAGGTTGATCTCAAACTTGGAGCCCAAGGTTTTTTTACAGCAATCTTTTCCAACTTGGAAGATAAGAACAGGATCTTTGAGGAGGAACCATATTTATTGAACAATGCAGGCCTGTTCATGAAATATTGGGAAGAGAGATACAACCCTGAAAAGGAAAAAATGCTTGATGCACCAGTCTGGGTCAGACTGTTTGGGCTTCCGGATGAGTTTTGGGACCCTGAAATTCTGGAGGGAATAGGCAACACGATTGGGAGCTTTGTTAAAATTGCAGAGGCTACGAAACGAGGTAAATATAATGCTTATGTGAGAATCTGTGTTTACATAAATCTGGCAGATCCTCTTCCGGAAAATGTCGAAGTAGAGTATCATGATGCAATCTGGAAGCAGCCAATTGATTACGAACTGTTACACTGAATTTTGTCACCCTGACTATTTGCAGTATGTGGCCTCATCAATAGCCACATTGTCCTCTTTGTCAAGCCCCATACCTCTGCTCTTCATGTCAAAACCTCAAAGAG
>APFE031048462.1:6696-18163 GCA_000404065.3 Pinus taeda | reverse complement strand
TCACAAACAAACTCACAAACACTCCAAATTAGTTGTGTGAGACAAATGAGAGTGAGAGGGGTCTCTTATAGTGAAGGAGAGGGTGTTTTTGGAGGGAAAACACCTTTCCCTTCCCCCCAAAACCCCTAAACCGGTAACTGGAAACCGCTCTGACACTTTTCGGTGGGCTTGACCATAAACCGACCGGTTTAGGACAGAACCGGCCGGTTTGCTAAAAACCGGCCGGTTCCGTCCTAAACCGGCCGGTTTTGGCCCGGTTAGGTCATTTTTTGGGCGAATCAGGGGGTCCAACCGGGTTTTTAGGCCGGTTCTGACCGGTGGCCTTCCTAACCAGCCGGTCAGACCGGTAACTGGTTTTTGTGGTCGGTTTTAAAAACACTGACTGAGAGGGGGGGGGGGGTGAATTAGTATTATCAGATCAATAATTTAATTTTCAAAACTGATTTGTATATGCTACTTCAGTTCAGTGAACTAGTGTGTATACGTGACTGTACTTAATGCAACTAGCGTATATGCAGAGATCTTTTGATATACCCAAATTATCATGTATTGAACTTTAATCAGTATTTTAGGAATTCATTAGACAGTGCAGTAAAAAAACAGATTAAAGAATCATACATAAGAAACACACATGAACACCAAGATATAAGGTGGAAACCCAATGTGGGTGAAAACCACCTGCTGCAATCGTCTCTCTCTTCTTTTAATAAGAAAATTCTGTTTATAGTTTTTGTATTGGTGCAGTCTTATATGAGTACAGAAGCTTCTACCCGCAAAAGGCTACAAACTTCTCTCATTCTCCAACTTCTACTGGAAGGGAGCTACAAACCCCTAGCTCTTGTACTAGCCAATGTGTTTACTAGTATGTATGCATTGACCTACAGAAGGCTATGACCTTCTCCTTTTTCTTCCAGGGACCATGTTTCATAAATTTTTAGATCCATCAACAACATCATATCAAATATATCTGCATCAACCAATCACCTTTTGTACCAACCACAATCAAATCAATCAATCACTTTGACAACCCATTAATTTGATCATTCAGAATACTGTCACTAGAATACAGTAACCAGAACCCAAGCTATAACCCAAAACACTGCAACAGCAAACAGAAGCAACTAAAACATATTTTATAAGTTATACACTACTTCCATGTGTCGAACCTGTGTGCATACGCACTTTCCTCAAGGCAAACCAGCGTACAGATCTGCAAATCAAATTTATGATGTATACACTGCTTTGATATGCAGAACCAGCCTGTATACGCTCCTTTTCTAAAGTGAACCTGCGTACAGATCTGTAAATGATGATTTAAACATTACAACTATTCTAGACTTCAGTCATACCCAGATCATCATATTTACAGGCTACAACATGCACCAATTATGGAGATACATGATCAAATCACATAAAGATAATTCACTTCAAGCCTTAAGATCCTGATGCATCATTAGATCTTATCTTTCATCAAACGCTAAGGTTCCTCCTTGGTTCAGATCCAACAGTGCATCATAACCAAATAACCTGCATACTAGATCTCACACTTGATCAGATATTCAATGCTTGTGTATCCTCACCTAATGATCTTCTCCTCCTTATATAGTTTTAGGACTTTCTCAATACCATGGACCAAAACCACTTAGGACCAATAACTTGGATCAAGTACCTAGCGTCAATACCTCGAATCAAATAGGATGGACCAATACCATGGATCAAAATACCATGGACCAAAAACTTAGTTTCCCAAGGTATACGTGCTTTCCTTTCCATGAAAGTGCATGTGTACGTTATATGCTCCTTTTGTTCTGTTAACCTGCCTGTATATGCAACTTGGTCAATGGTGAACCCGCATATACCTCTCTTTCTTCATTGTGTGAAGACTGATCTGTCATTCTTTGTTGTTTACCTACTATACTATGATCTTTCATCTGAGTGAGTTGCCTTCTGAACTAATTCCTTGAAGCTGTCCTACATTTCATCACATCTGTAAACACCATTGTCATGCATTTTGTCACATCTTATATCTCTTCTATAGATTCATCTAGTTACCATATACAAGTGAGTTGTTCTGCTATAAGTGGGTTGCCATCAAGTACAACACATACATCATAATGCCAACAATCTCCCCCTTTGGACTTGATGGAAACAACTACCACACCAAGTCACTCTCCCCGTTTGACATCAAGGGCAAAGGGTCCTGCTCCCCTTGAGTGCATGCTGAATTTTCTGATATGATGAAATGCACTGATTGAGATCCCATGAGCGATTCCATGATCCCCCTGAGCATAAGCAAGGTCTACAAAAAGATGTTCTAAAAGAAGAACATGACTCTATACAGACATCACAAATGACCTTCCTATCATCAATGACTCATACATACATCCATCTCCCAACCAAGTGGGGATATACCAAATTTGACTCATCCACCCAACCAAGTGGGGATATACCAATTGTTTATACATGTCAAAACAAAAAAATTACATCATCCATCCCATGCATAGTGGGGTTACAAATTATGTCTTTTCATGACTTTTACATTAAAAGATGTAAATGACATATATAACAGAGACCAAATATATTAAACAAGACCATGATAGTCATCAGCAACTATCATATGATCCACACCATTAGCAACATCTGTCAATCAGCATCCAGACCAACAACCTATATATGTCCATCATTAGTTCCCAAACTATCATCAACCATGTTCTCCCCCTGAATCTGTTCCACCTGTTCACTATCAAATCTGATCATTGCATATGTCAGTGAGAGATATCAAAGCATCATCATCAATCAGATATACATCAACTTATCAACAAATTTATGTGAACCAATATATTTCCATATGTTATTAGCAGAGTGAAACCAATGTCAAACATAGCAGATAATTGACAGAACCATGGCAGACCCCCCCTTTTTTTTTGAGTCTAGCCCACTCCTTTCATTCAAACCAACATATACGCGACTGTGCCCACAAAAACCCGCGTATGTACGTGACTACACTTTATGAAACTCACGTATAACCACCTTTCTTTGAAGAAAATAGGATTTAATAGCACGATGATGCCACAATTACTCCCAACTTTTGTCTGAGATATTCAAATATCTCTCTGGGCAGTGGTTTAGTGAATATATCAGCAACTTGTTCTTTGAAGGGAACATATTCTAGTTTGACTTTTTGTTCAAGCACTTGTTCACCTAGAAAATGATAATTGATGGGTATGTGCTTGGTCTTGGAGTGCATGAATGGATTCTTTGAAATACTTATGGCACTTGTATTATCACATAGAATGGAGATAGGTGGAGTACATATGATCTGAATGTCTTGCAAGGTTTGCATCATCCAAAGTAATTGTGTGCAACAAGATGCAACAGCCATGTATTCTGCTTTAGCTGTAGATAATGCAATTGAACTTTGTTTCTTGCTGAACCAAGACACTAACCTGGAACCCATATAGAATGCACCACCACTAGTGCTTTTTCTGTCATCAACACTTCCTACCCAATTTGCATCTGTATATGCATGAAGTGTAAGATCGACATCTCTAGGATACCATAAACCAAATTTTTGTGTTCCTTGAAGATATTTGAAAATCCTTTTGACTGCCTGAAGGTGTGTTTCCTTAGGATTTGCTTGGAATCTTCCAACTATTCCCACTACATGCATGATGTCCCGTTGGGTACCTGTTAGATAAAGCAGACTACCAATCATGGATCTGTAAGTTGGTTGATGTACTGCTGTTGATTCATCATTTGAGCGAAGACTGCATCCTATTACCATTGGGGTACATACTGGTTTAGAATCTTCCATGCTATACTTTTTTAGGATCTGTTTGAGATATTTGGTTTGTGAGAGAAAAATACCATTTTTATTCTACTAAACTTGTAGACCAAGAAAGTAGGTGAGCTCACCAAGCAAGGACATTTCAAATTTTTGCTAGATTACTGAGGCAAAATTTTGACTCATGGATTCTTCATTGCTACCAAAAATGATATCATCAACATACACAACAATTATTAGCAATTTATCAGTGTCCATCTTTGTATATAGATTGCTATCTGCTGACCCCTTTGAAAAACCTTATTGGTGGAGATATTTGTCAAGACGGTAATACCATGCTCTTGGAACCTGTTTTAGACCATAGAGAGATTTTCTTAGTTTGCATACAAGTTTTGCATCATTTCAAATAATGAATCCTTCTCGTTGTTCAATATAGACTTCTTCTTCTAAGTCTCCATTAAGAAAGGTATATTTTACATCCAATTGGTATACTCTGAATTTCTGAAAACTAGAAAGACCAAGAAACATTCTTATGGCTTCAAGTCTAACAACAGGTGCAAAAGTTTCTTCAAAATCTATACCTTCTTGTTGAGCATATCCTTTGCAAACAAGTCTAGCCTTGTTTCTAATATCTTCTCCATTTTCATTCAGCTTATTTTTGAATATCCATTTAGTTCCTTTGATATTCTTATCATGAGGTCTAGGAACTAATTCCCAAGTATTATTCTTTTTTAATTTGCTCAAGTTTCATGGCCTTGACCCAACATTCATCTCTGCATGCTTCATTCACATTTTGAGGTTCAATGGAAGATAATAATGCTACATAGCTTGACGTTTCAGCAATAGTTCTTCTTGTCTGCACACCTGCCCCTTTTTCCCCCAAAATTTGAGTTTCTGGATGATTTTTTTGAACATACCTGGACAAAGTCTTTTCTTCTATTGTTATCTCTTCTTCTGGTGCTTCATTGGTTTCTTCTTTAGAATCAGTGTGATTTGATGTGGGAAAGTGATCCTCATCTTCTTCATTGTCATGATCTTAGGTTTTTATCTATTTTGGATTTTTGCATGCTTCATCAACTACAACATCAATACTTTCAATAATTTTCCCAAGTCTTTTGTTATAACATTTACATCCTTTACTTTGGGAAGAGTAGCCAAGAAGAATACCTTCATCCGCTTTAGGTTCAAACTTACCAAGTTTTTCATCTGCCCTTTTGATGTAAAATTTGCTTCCAAAAACTTTGAAGTATTTTACCGTAGGAGTTTTACCATACCAAATTTCATGCGGAGTTTGAGTGCTATTTACCTGAACATTTTCTTGGTTGAGAATAGTAATGGCGGCGAATGCAACTTCACCCCAGAAGGTTGCAGGAGTTCCAGATTCATCTAGCATAGCAAAAGCCATTTTTTGAACAATTTTGTTCATCCTTTCTACCACTCCATTTTGCTAAGGAGTCCTTGCAATGGAGAACTGCCCTTTTATTCCATGTTGTTCATAGAAATCAAAGAATTCATCCGAGGTAAATTCCTCTCCTCGATCAGATCTGAGGCATTTGATTTTGTAATCTGATCCATTTTCAACCAAAGCTTTGAAGTTTTCAAATGCTTCATATTTATGCTTTAGAAGACCTATCCAACACATTCTGGAAAAATCATCAATGAATAATATAAAGTATTCTTCTCCACGAGGTGAATTTTTCCTTGATGGTCCACATAAATCAGTATGAACAAGTTCAAGAGGCTTACTAGCTGATCCTTCCTTTTCGATGAATTGAGATCTGGTTTTCTTACCGAATTGACATGATTTGCATATAGTATTTTGAGGAATGTTGATATCTGGAAGATCTTGAACAACCTGCAATCTGCATGCTTTTCTTATTTGAGAAAATATTAGATGTCCCAATCTTCTGTGCCATAGCTAGTTTTCATCATTTTTGCTTAGATAACACTATTGATGTCCTCCCTTGAGTATGTATAGGTTGTTTGGAGTTCTTGTACCTTTAATCACGGTTTCTCCTGTATGGCGCTCACAAATAACACATCCATTTGATTGAAACACTACTTCATTTCCTTGATCACACATTTGATTCAAACTCAACATGTTATGTTTTAAGCCATCAACATACATGCCATTTCCAGCTTTTACTTTTTCTTTCAAGAAAATGAAACCTTTACCTTTTATGACAGCAGGAGTGTCATTTCCAAATGAGACACTCTTTTCCTTTTCTAGGGCATTATATGAGTGTAGTTTTTCTCTGTCACCTGTCATGTGTTTTGAGCATCCATTGTTGATGTACCACTAGTTTTCTTGTCTTTCTGCATACAAGGCTATACCACATCTTTCTGTTTGTGGTTCTTTCTTTCTCCATATTTTGGGATTTAATGGAGTTTGCTCCTTTTGAGATATTTACCGAAATTTTCTCCTGCATTCAGATTCTTCATGGCCAAAGTTGTTACAGATTGAGCATTCTATTTCATTTTCAAGCAGAGAAAAGTTATTATAGGAACTTTTCTTGATCCCTATCACATTCCTTTGATTTCGTGCTTCTCTAGTCATGATGGTTTTGTAAGAAAACATTGAGCAGCTTTGTGTCCAAAATTATGACATGAGAAACATTGACCATTAAAGAAGTTCCTGTGATTATTGAATCTACTGACCTGGTGATTGAAGTTTCTATTGATATTCATCTTTGAGGCATATTGAGTACAATTTACCTGAGGTTGGTTGTGGCTTCTATTCATCCTTGAAGTAAATTGAGCCTGATTTACCTGGTGATCTACTTTATGCCTTTGCTAATGATTGTCAAATTGTTCACTGCTCTTTGCTAAATCAAGATAGATTTTAGTGGAGGTTGACAGCTTCTGTGATTGAGATGCTTCTTCAATATATCCAAGACCTGTCTTTATCAGAGGAGAATGCTGCACTTTGATAATTTTGTTTAAGGTTTCTGATTCTTTAGAAAATCTAAGATTGAGAGATTTTATTTTCTCAAGATCCTTTCTTAGACCCACAATTTCACATTCTAGTTTTTCATTGTGTTTTTCTCTTTCTGCAAGTTGGTATGTCAAGGTATCTATAACCATATTCTTTTCTTCTAAACAGATTTTGAGTTTAGATATTTCTTCATAAAGGTCATCTTCATCTAAAGCATCCAAAAAATCATCATCTTCATAAGCCATTAGAACTCTATATTCATTATTGTTTTCATCTTCATCACTATTTGATAAACCATTGCTATCTTCATGATTATAGTAGCTCTTTTTACTTACAATTTGTTTTCTATTCCATTTTACAGATTCCTTCCCTTTATCATATTTATCTTTATGATGACATTTGGCAGCATAATGACCAACTCTACCACAGGCAAAACATTTGAAAGGTATTTTACCTCTAAATCTTCCAGAACCCCATTGAAGGTTCTTGACGAAGTTTGCTTCTTCTTCTTCTGAAATATGTCTTGATTCATTGAGTTCTTCTTTTCCTTTTGCTGAAGCTTTAAATGTGGCTTCTTTCATATTTGAAGGACCTCCTTTTCTCATCTCAAAGGTAGTTAAGATTCCGTGAAGCTGTGTCATAGTAATGTTCTGTAGATCCTGCTTTTCTTCTATGGCAGATACTTTTGATTCAAATTTAGCAGACAAGGATCTTAAAACTTTTTCAACTAAAGTAACTTCCTTTATCTCTTCACCCAGATTCTTCATGCAATTAACAACCTCATCTATACGTAAGAAGTAACTAGCTATACTTTCATCCTTGTGCATCTTGAGAGTTTCATATTGAATTATGAGAGTTTGCAGTTTAACATGTTTTACCTAAGAGTCTCCTTCGTAGCTTAGAATGATTTTGTCCCATACTTCTTTGGCAGGTTTGAGCTGCATAACTTTGACAAACTCTGATTGTGACGGACTTCCCAATAATGTATTGACAACCTTGGCATTGGTTTCATATTGCTTTTTACCTGCCATATCTGTAGGAATTGCTGATGGAAATGTATATCCTCCTTCCACGATTTCCCAGACATCTGTTCCAAGTGATTGAAGATAGGTTGTGGTTCTTACCTTCCAATAAACAAAGTTTCTCCTGTCAAAGATTGGCGGTCTGATGGATCCACCACTTTCTTGATTACTCATGATGATGGATCTTCCTTCAAGCGATCAAGCTTCTTCTGAAGGACCTGCTCTGATACCAATTGTTGGAAATAATACTGAGAGGAGGGGTGAATCAGTATCATCAGTTCAATAATTTAATTTTCAAAATTGATTTGTATATGCTACTTCAGTTCAGTGAACTAGCATGTATACGCGTCTGTACTTAATGCAACCAGCTTATATCCAGAGATCTTTTGATTTACCCAAATTATCATGTATTGAACTTTAATCAGTATTTCAGGAATTCATTAGATAGTGCAGTAAAAAAATAGATTAAAGCATCACACGTAAGCAACACACATGAACACCAAGATATAAGGTGGAAACCCAATGTAGGTGAAAACCACTTGCTGCAATCGTCTCTCTCTTCTTTTAATAAGAAAATTATGTTTATAGCTTTTGTACTGGTGCAGTTTTATACTAGTATGCAGGCTTCTACCTATAGAAGGCTACAACCTTCTCTCATTCTCTAGCTTCTACTATAAGGGAGCTACAACCCCCTAGCTCTTTTGCTAACCGATGTGTTTACTAGTACGTAGGCGCCGACCTACAGAAGGCTACGACCTTCTCTGTTTTCTTCCAGGGACCACGTTTCATAAATTTTCAGACTGGATCCATCAACAAGATCATATCAAATATATCTACATCAACCAATCACCTTTTGTACCAACCACAATTGAATCAATAAATCACTTTGACAACCCATCAATCTCATCATTTAGAATACTGTCACCAGAATACTGTAACCAGAACCCAAACCAGTACCCAGAACACTGCAACAACAAACAGAAGCAACTAAATAATATTTTATAAGGTATACACTACTTCCATGTGTTGAACCTGCATGCATACGCTCTTTCCTCAAGGCCAACCAGCGTACAGATCTGCAAATCAAATTTATGATGTATACTCTGCTTTGATATGCAGAGCCAATGTGTATACACTCCTTTTCTAAAGTGAATCTGCATACAGATCTGTAAATGATGATTTAAACATTGCAATTATTGTAGACTTTAGTTATACCTAGATCATCATATTTACAGACTAAAACATGCGCCAATTATTCAGATACATGATCAAATCACATAAAGATAATTCACTTCAAGCCTTGAGATCTTAATGCATCATTAGATATTATCTTTCATCAAACGCTAAGGTTCCTCCTTGGTTCAGATCCAACAGTGCATCATAACCCAATAGCCTACATACTAGATCTCACACTTCATTAGATATTCAATGCTTGTGTATCCTGGCCTAATGATCTTCTCCTCCTTATATAGTTTTAGGACTTTCTCAATACCATGGAACAAAACCACTTAGGACCAATTCCTTGGATCAAGTACCTAGGGTCAATACCTCGGACCAAATACCATGGACCAATACCATGGATCAAAATACCATGGACTAAAAAATTCAGACCAAAAACTTAGTTTCCCTAGGTATACATGCTTTCCTTTCTGTGAAAGTGCATGTGTACGTTATACGCTCCTTTTGTTATGTTAACCTATGTGTATACATGGCTTGGTCAATGGTGAACCTGCATATACCTCTCTTTCTTCATTCTGTGAAGACTGATCTGTCATTCTTTGCTATTTACCTGCGATATTGTGATCTTTCATTTGAGTGAGTTGCCTTCTAAACTGATTCCTTGAAGCTGCCCTGCATTTCATCACATCTGTAAACACTATTGTCATGCATTCTGTCACATCTGTTATCTCTTTTGTAGATTCATCTAGTTACCATATACAAGTGAGTTGTTCTGCTATAAGTGGGTTTCCATCAAGTACAACACATACATCATAATGGAAACAAAAATACTAACACAAATTTTCTAAGGAAGGGTTTGAAAATGGAATTCATCAAACCTTAAAATGTAGAAGGTTCATTGGTAAGGACAAAAGGCATGACCTGAAGTTCATAATGACCCTCATGAGTTCTAAATGCTGTTTTCAGAATGCCTTCAGCCTTCATTCTGATTTGATGATATCCTGAATGAAGATCCAATTTGGTGAAGTAAATTGATCCATGCAATTCATCCAATAATTCATCAATGATAGGAATGGGAAATTTATCTTTAATAGTGAGCTAGTTAAGCTCCCTATAATCCGGACACATGTGCCATGATCCATCCTTGCTGTGCACCAATACTACTAGAGCAGAGAAAGAACTTTGACTAGGTTGAATTATACTAGCCTCTAGCATTTATGTAACCATATGTTCAATTTCACTCTTTTGGGCATAGGGATATTTGTACCGCCTTATGTTTGGAGGAACACTTCCTTGAATAAAATGAATAGCATGATCATGATCACGAATAGGTGGGAGGCCTTTGGGAGTCTCAAATACCTTGGAATGATTGTCCAAGACTTTTTGGAGATATGGAGAAATAAATGATTTCAATGTGGGAACCTCTAGCGAACATAATTGTGCAATTATGCCTCATTGTTCCTTCTTTAGAAGCTTTGTCATACCATTAGAGATGATTATCTTTCCCAATTTCCCTGCAATACCCCTTAATTCAACTTCCTTTCCTTCCGCACAAAATTTCATGAAAAGTTCTTGAAAATTAAAAGCTATTGTACCCAAGGATTGTAGCCATTGGCCTCCTAGTACAACATCATCATCACCCATTGGAATGGAAAGCATTGGGCTATTCAAGACATATTCGCCCACGGATAGCTTGATATTATGGAACTTTCTAGAGAAATTTATGGTTCCTCCACTTGCAACCATCACTTGACACTCTGGGTGTTGGATATAGGATGCAATTCAATTCCTTGGCTATCTTACAATGAATAAAATTATGGGTACTTCCCGAATCAATCAACACTATTACCTTTTTCTTCTTGACATGTCCTTCTATCTTGATAGTTTGAGGAGTGGTAATTCGAACCAATGCATTACAAGATATGGTCGGATTCATTTCTTCTTTATCTAGGGTTTGTTCCTGGAGTATATCCTCTTCTTTTGACATTTCTTGTTCCTTTTCTTCCTTCTCTTCACAATCTGTGTAGAATAATTTCTTCTCAGCACACTTGTATTTGCTATCACAACTGTAACAAAGCCCTTTTGTTCTTTTTTCTTCCAATTGTTGTGGTGTCAACCTTGTAGGTTGTGGAAGGCTAGGGCCAACAACACTTCCATCTTTATAGTTTTGATTGGTAGGCTTCTTGGTTGCCATAATTTTGCTTTCCATTTTTCTTGCTAACCTGAATGCCTTCTCTAGTGAATCAAGTTCCCAACGGTGAACCTCAGTTGGATATTATACTTTAAAGTCCCTATAAAACATCAATCTTATGCTCCTCTGGAATATCTTTTACCTTTATGTTCAATTTTTGGAAGTCATCAATGTGCTCCATCATTGAACCCTTTTGTTTGAGATTTATAAATTGGCTAAAAAAGGTGTTGCTTTTTATATCCTCATAATGTGCTATCATTTGTTCCATAAAAATTGCAAAAGTGACAATTTTTTTATGAGAGCAAAGCCATCGATACCATACAAACTGATTTGGTTCCAAATATAAAGTTGCAATA
>APFE031048461.1:0-11476 GCA_000404065.3 Pinus taeda | reverse complement strand
TGTTATGTCCAAATGGTGTGCTCCAAAAGGCCACGACCTTGCCATAATTGTGGAAGATGAACCTCTTTCATATGCTTATGCACTTTGACACAACATTGAAGATATTATCAAAAAAGAGTTTAATTATCTTGCATTTGGCCACGCTTTAAAAAAAATGGATGACATGACTAGAACCATTTCGCAGATGTCACTCCCTCTAATCATCCAGTACTCTCCTTAGGCCTGGTTCGATATATCTCATATTTCTTGTTAACTTCCAATGGTTTTGAAGTAGTGAATGAGGAGTTTCCAACTCTTTTTCAACCACCAATTTCCCCAGTTTCAACTCCAAAAGAAAGATTCCTAGGAAGAAAGGTTAGTATTCTTTCTCAATGGCCCTTCTCTTCTTATAAGAAAGAGCAATATTTATAGAGGTTTAGTCATTTATTTTAGAAAGAGGAAAACATACATCCTATATAAATGGCCCTACCTATTTATTTTCTAGGGTTTAAACAATTCAAACTTAAATGAACTTAGTCTAAATTAAAATTTGAACAGAGAGATGCCACCACCTACCCAATGATGGGATCCATATCATTGATAGAATCATAGCATTACCATAAGGTCTTCTCCATTCCCCTACTGTTGGTCCTTCACATAGTTATACATATCCCTAGCCCCTTGTTTATTGAAATCCACAATATGCATACTTGAGTAATCCATAAATCCCCAAAGAGTCAAATGCCTGAGAGCTAGATCATGATGCTTATGATTGTCCGAGTCTTTAGAGAGTTGGATGCTCTAGATTGATTGAGCTTATGACCCCGAAGTTACCGATTCCAGAGCCTCTAGGTGAGAAAATCCTATATTCCATAGAGAGCCTATATAGAGGTAATTTATTTCAGTAAATTCTTGGATTTGAAGTGAAGGTTGAAGAACTTGAACCAGAATGACGAATTTAAATTCCAATTTTTTTTTTTAAATTCAAATCTCCATCTATTTTGTCTTGGATTTATGGTATTGGACTCACTTAATGATCTATAACATGTTTTTAAGATTTAACTTGAAACGAGTGACCTATTTTCTGTTTTCCCCGAAATCTGTGTCCATGTATATTTGATTCGTTATATGTCTATGATATACAATTATTTTGCCTTAGTGGGCTTTCCATGAATCTTTATCCCTTCTAAGTTTTCTATTTTTGTATTATGAGTGAAAAGAAAAACCTAATATAGGTTTATACTACTATAATAATAAAAAAAACTTAAGGTTATTAGGGGAATTGTTGTACACTTTGCCATTAGACCGCGGGATTCTTTATCGACTTGGGCCAAGGCTCAATTGACTATAAACCTGTTGCGTAATTTGTTTATTTCATCTACTGTGGATAAGATGTTAGACCCAATCATCACTTTCACATATCTAAAAGATGAAAATTAGTTTGAGTGATGAGCTTGTGCATTTATTTAATTTGACCTAGTATGGGGAATCATCATGCCTCGTAGTTCAACAATCTTCTTAAGCGATATATTATGCTGGGGATAGACTACAGAGAAAGGTGGTAAGCTACATCACCCTACATATACCAAAAACAAAATCCTAGAAAGCACATTGTAAAAGGAATACAAAAGCATCAATGAAACACCATATTAAAAGCTAATATTGATAAGTATGTTAAAAACCAATATTAAAGAGTAATAATTACGTGAATTTATGTTTTAGGAAATAGATTAAGTAAAATTATGCCAAAAGACATGTTTATCTTGGAATAGGGTTTCTACAATTCTAATTTAATTAGTACACATTATTCTTTTTGTTCTTTTAATTAAATTGTTCAACTTCAAAAAATATGATATCAACCAGTGTCATATGCACTCACTTATGATTTTTTGGACATATCTTATCAATAAGGTATGGTTTCGTAACAAAATTATATTTACATGTTAATGAATTTCCATGGTAAATTGTGGGTAAATTTCAATTATTAGGAACCTTATTCTATATTTTAGAAAGAAAGGAAAAAATAAATGTAACTATGTTCTGAGAAATATGTGTGTATGTTTTTTTCATTAAAAAATTATTATCAATTAACGTATTTTTTTTCAAATATTTTATTTCTAAATTGTATAAACTATTATTTTTTCCATATTTCTAAGTACAAAATATATTTAAATGTAGAAGTTTCAATTAAAATCAAATACTTACTTGAAAAATTTAACTTTTCAAAAAATGACCATAAGCACAAAAAAAAAACACATTAACATTATTTATCCTCTAAAAATGTGAAGAATACTATACTAGTGTAAAAAATTTAAGTTAAAAACCAATATTGATAAGTACCTTAAAAATGATGTTAATGAGAATATTTGAGTCAATTTATGTTTTAAAAAATAGATTAGTTATAATTATCTCAATGGATATGTTTATTTTGGAATAGGGTTTTTAGAATTCTAATTTAATTAAGAGTAATTATGAAGTAGATAACATTTTAAAATATTCATATTAGACTACAGAAATGAAAGATTGGGATTTTTCTATGTTCTTTTAATTAAATTAATTAACTAAAAAACATCATATCAACAAATGCCATATAAAGTGAGTTATGATTTTTGGGCATATAGTATTAAAAAGTCATGATGTTGTAACAAAATCTATATACATATTGAGAATTCCCATTGGTAAAATTAAAATAAATCTTCATAATTAAGAATTTTACTTCATTTTTTTAAAATATATATAAATATAAATGATTTAGTTATTTATATATATGAATAATAATATCGATTTAAAATACGATTATAATTTAAATAATTTTTATTTTTCTTTAATTATGTAAAATTTATAACTATCAAATATTATAATAGGTATAAACATTTACTAATTATTTAATTTATATAACTAATTTAATATAAAAAATATAAACTATTCAATCAAATGCAATTATATTTATATGCAGGATGGTGTTCATGCTCAAGGGCTTTTGACATCTCATAGGTTGTAATACCAAAGGATAACAATTATTTATAATCATAATGTGCTAGGAATTCCAAGACATTTTTGTTATATTTGCTAGGATGTTTTTGTGACGAGCAAAAGAGATAGCATCTATTTGGCCTAGGGTAAGGAACGGATGGGATATAGTTTGTAAATAAGGTAGCTAAATTATTTTTTTCCTCATTATGAGTTAAAATTTAAAGATATTGATTATAGTATTTAGTGATAGTTTATTTAATGATGGTTGTTTTTAATTTTTGTTTAACAATTAATTATGTTAAGGTTTTGGATAGCTTACTAATTATAATATTTAATTATAGTTTATTTAATAATGATTTTGAGAAGAGTTTTATGAGGAAAACACATTATAATTCATTTGTTTTTAGCCAAAAAAATAATGATTGTTTTCTTTTTTGTTTGATAATCAATAATTTGTAAGTTTTAGACTACCCACTAATTATGGTATATAATGATACTTATATGTAATTTTTTTTGAAAAATAAATTACTTAACTGAAAGGAATTTGAGATAAATGAGACCCAGATGTTGTTAAGATTTTTTAGTAAAATAACTGAAAATTCCTAAGTAATTTTGATACGAACTTTGTCCATAGACCTTCATGTTTAGTGTTTTTCAAGAATTTGAAGATTCCTTAGATCATAAAAGTAAGTATCACATGGAATTTGGTGACTACCGAGTGGTTAGGCCTCTTAGTTTTAGTTCTAAATATGTTATATAAGAATGAATTAATAACCTTAATTTTTTTTAGTTTTTAGGTGATATTAATAGATTTGTTTAAATATTTTATTTTTGCATTTTGTAAGATAATTATTACTCAAATCTAATTGTGGAATGTAATATTTTAATTTTCAAATTATAAATTTTAATATCTATATAAGTTCAATTTTCTAAAAGGAATTAAAATCTTATTTTTCCCTTCTTAATCAAATTTTAGCTTTTTTAATCAAATATATACATACTAAAATTAAAATAAAAATATACAAAACTATTTTAAGAAAAATATTTTCATCAAACACTTTTAATCAAGTCACCTAATTTGAATTATGATGAGTGAATTTTAAATGAAATAAATTTTATCACAGGTGACTGCATGAAGTTTGTGGACAAGATAATTCTGTTGGAAAAGAAAAGACATGAATTTCCACAAATTAAGGTTATTATTGGGCGAACTTAAATTTATTTTCCTGATTTCACCGTTATGAGAATACATTGGTAGTTTTGGAGAGGATTCCGATGAGATTAAATTTATGAGAATAAATGTAGGATCCTTGGTATTACATGAAAGATTAAGTACAATTATAATAATATTAATCAAATGATATGTCAAAATTAAATAAAAATTTCGTTATAAAATCAAAATTATATCTATTATTATAATATCTATAATCATTCGATTTTTTCTATCACTGAATAATTTTATAATTTTAGAAGATCGGGCCACTATCCAGTCTGTACTATGCCGTTCATATTGGATGCGTGAGGCCCGCTAAGTATTAAAGCCCAGCCGTTTACGTGGTAGCTAAAACATAATTTACATTATATTTTTATTAGCAATTAACACCTCGTTGTGGACGGTAGCAGACAGTGAGTACAGGAACCATCTAGAAGTCGAGCGAAAGCGCAATTTACGGGTGTGGGCTTGCGTTTGTCAGAGTCAGCATCATTGTGCGTTATTTTTTCTGACAATTAAAGAAGCATCTTAGACTCCCATAATGCAACCTGGGTTTGTATTACGGTTCCTCCAACGTTCAAACCACACCGGAAATACATATATCCGGTGCAATGTTCAAACAGGTAAGGCATGCCAAATAGTGGGCGCGTTTGTATTACACTCCAACGTTTAAACCACATCGGAAATACATATATCCGGTGGACTGTTCAAACCAATTTGGGAGCTACGCGTGTGTGACAGGTAAGGAATGCCAAGTAGTGGGCGCGTTTAAACCAATTTGAATGTAGATGCCAACTAGTGGGGTTGAGTTTGTGAGAGGCAAGTTTGTTATATTCTCTGAGCATCTTAGGCTCCCATAATGCTTGTTTGTATTACACTCCAACGTTCAAAGCACACCGGAAATACATATATCCGGCTGACTGTTCCAGATGAGTTGATCAACCGTTTTAAGCGTTTATATGTCTTTCGAATTTCATTTTACAGCGTTTTTATCCTCCTCTATCCATCTATGTTCAGATTGTGTGCTGGGCTGTGGTTTGAGTCAGAGGTCAGTAAGTTTAAGTCTCTGGTTTGAGTCAGAGGTCAGTAAGTTTAAGTCTGTGGTTTGAGTATGGGTATGTGTTGGTCTGTGTGTGAGTCAGTAGTCAGTCATATCTGAGTAGATAGAGGAGGAGGGTTTGCCATTTTTGGGTTCATGGAGATCAATGCTCCTCTTTCAGTATGGTATGCACGCCATCAAAGTCTATTTCTGTATGCAGTTCTATTTCGTAGCTCTGTATTTTTCTTGATTATAAATTATTCAATTACCATTTACATACTGATGTAAATAATGTTGCTGAAAAATGTTTAAATGATGCAGGTTGTTGTTAACGATGGCTAAAGAAATGAAATCATTACTTGGAATCCCACCTCCAATTCCAGGTATGGCCTTTCGATTAATATACTGTAGGATCTGAAATATTGCATATGAAGGTGTGCACAATGTGATCTAGCTTACCATCCAGGCAGCAACAGGGTCATATTCCTTTATGTTTCACCCTATTCCTCTATGTTTTGTAGGCCATTCAATATGTGAGAAGGACCTGTAACCTTCAACCCATAATCTTGATCTTGTTGTATAGTTAATCTCCACACCTAGAAGTAACTACGTACTCTGCATAGCGAGACTAATAGCCAGCGCTAGTCATAGCTTCTCTGCATAACACAACCACAACCACTAGCTTCTCATGCGCAGGTAGATTAAGCAGGAAGGCACTGCCAAAAATAAACATTACCCTCGCATAGAGGCACCTCCAAAAACCTTATAGGGCAAGACCGTACAGAGTCAGATCTAAACCCAGCCCTTTCTATTCATTCTGCAACTCAAAAGCTAGACGAATAGCCTGGCACTAGTCATAGAACCAATTGCTTAACTACTACTGTCACTAGTCTTAGAACCATTAGGTATGGGTCATAGAGGCACAGCCACTAGCTTCTCCTGCATACACAAAGGTAGATTAGTTTGGCTAGCACAACCTCTAGCTTCTGCTGCATATCGCAACCACTAGCTTCTCATGCGCTGGTAGATTAAGTGGGAAGGCATCTCCAAAAATAAACTTACCCTGCATATATAGAGGCACCGCCAAAAACCTTAAACTTACCCTGCATATATAGAGGCACCGCCAAAAACCTTATAGCGCAAGACGCTAGAAAACGAGATCTAGATCCAAGCCTTGCTATTCATTCTGCAATTCTAAATGGTGTTGGTAGACAGAGATCTGTGAGAGAGGCAAAGGCTCCCATCCAATTGGCTATCGAATGCCAACGAACTCCCTGTTTCCACGACGACCATGCAGGCACCATTGATGTGTCGTCCTCCAGCGCGGGGAGGAAGCGTCTTAATTTTATAATATTTGAAAGTTTCAAATATTTTTTAATTAAAAACTGCTCAGGTTTTGACTGCTGGTGGGGCTGTGTTTGATCCTGTTTAAATGACTTCTCCGGATTTAGATGAATGATAAGGCCGACCACCAAACCAATTTTTGTTTTTCTGGCCCTAACGGAGTACTTGCATTTCGTTTATTGCATTCGATCTGATCAATAGCCTTAATCGCGTGAAATGGCGAGAGAATCTGTTTGTGGGATTTGTAACAGCTTGAAGAGGAACCTTGGCAATGACTGAGCTTTTATATATTTATAACGCTGACTGACAGTCGTTCTTACCTCCGATTCATCCAGCGTACTTGCGTTTAAACTGACTAGGCAACTCCAATAATTAAGACCATACGTTGTCGGTTGCCTTCCCTTCCTGGAAGTTAAAAATGCTTTTCATGCTGTATACCGATTCCCATGAACCTTTCTTTCCCTGTGCTTATAAAATCCCCTGATTAAATTAAAGGATTGTACCTAATTGATTGTTGATTCCAAGTCAACCCCAAGGAAACATGGTGTCAACAATTTTGAACTTGGTAAGAGGCAGGTTGTTGGCAGGGAACCTCCAGAACCAGAAACATTTTATGGGGAGGAAGCTGCTTAATTTTATAAAATTTGAAAGTTTCAAATATTTTTTAATTTAAAACTACCCATATTTTGATCACAGCCCCAAACTATAAAGTAATACATATGTATCTGTCCCCAATTTAATGCAATCCAATGTTACTTCGGAATATTTTTTAATCAAAACTTGTTTAAATTTTAATGACACTCCATGTGGCATTTTCATATTACAAAGAAACTACAGTCATCCATATCTAGATGGTGGGCTTTACTTTCTTGAAATCGTAAAAACATACAGCCTAGTTGATCTTGATCATTATTGCTCGATGGGAAAGTATTCTGATCCATGTGATTCCATTAAACTTCTTTTCTTTCTACCATTGGAATTCCTCTAAGCCTTAAATTAGGTAGTTTACATTCCAAGGATTTCTGAAGGGCCTTTTTAGGTGCTTTGATTAAGGAGGTAATTTTAGGTCGGTCCATTAAGGAGGTACTTTCATCATTTACTTAAAGAATTAGGTTATTGAGTTGGGTTCATTCTAGCTGTCAATTTTTTTTTTTTACTTTTTTTCTTTTTAATTTAGATTATTGAGTTTGGTTCATTTTAGTTGTCAATTTTTTTTTAACATTTTTTTCTTTTTAATTTAGTAGAAAATTTTATGATATTTAAAACTATGAATTTAGTTATTATTTAAATGAATTATTAGAAAATTTTACCATTCTCACTCTCATTTCATTGCAAATTATACTTGTTCTACTTACCAGATTCACACTTTACTTCACTGCAAAATATTCATACTTTACACCACTTTCACACATCATTGCAAATATCTCTCATAGTTCATTTCAAACAACTAATTTCTCCTTAAGCAAATATTCCTTGTATTGCACCTCTTGACACCCACTTTCACTTCACCCTGTACATTAAACTTTCACCTCTCGATTCTCTTCAATTTGTAGATATTCCTTCATCTTGTGCATGACACTCCTAAGTTTTGGATTTGCTCCAATGAAATTATTTAATTATTATTTCAAATACCCTTTAGTGAAATCCCTTTCAAATAGTTATGAAAGCTATCTTCTTCTTCCTTAAATTTATTTGTTATTATATTAGATTTGTAAATTATAGCATACTTGTATAGCTTTGCACAATAATATTGTATTAATGTTTTTTCCTTAATGTATTATCATGTGCACACACACACACACACATATATTTATTTATTTATTTGTTATTATATTAGATTTGGAAATTATAGCATACTGGTATAGCTTTGCACAATAATATTGTATTAATGTTTTTTCCTTAATGTATTATCATGCGCGCACACACACACACAGATATATATATATGGATATTTTTTATGAATTGTGCATTTAATTATGTTACTAGTTGTTATAAAGGGTTTGTATACTAACAATATCATTTCAATGTTGTATGGTCCAGAAAATTTATCAATACCAAGTTGCTCCTTACTTGAAGACATTATATCTTTTTATGTTTTGTAAAGTTGTAATTACAACAATTTGTATTTTTTTTGTTGTTGTTTAGATGGGCCCATCAAAGAATGTAAATGAATAGAAGCTATCATTAATAAAAGGAGTAGGTTAAATTGTAAGGTTAAATTGTAACCCTCCTTTGAGTTGTGTTCCTTGTGCTCATGGTTTTCATGATCTTTAGTTTATAGTAACTTCAATCTTCTCAAACGCAAATACATTATTTTGTCATAATAAATTATTTAACATTTATTCACATAAATTATTTAACATTTTTTTAATGTTTTAAACATTTTCCTCACATACACACAAATGGAAAAATCACTTTTATTCACATAAATTATTTAACATTTTTCCAGTGTTTTAAATATCTTCTCTACATACACACAAATGGAAAAATCATTCTTTTTCACATAAATTATTTAATATTTTTTCGAGACATACACATAAATGAAAAAACCGCTCTTATGCACATAAATTATATATCATTTATAACATGTATTTATATATTTTTTGAAATGTCTAATTTTTGTTTGTTTTGATTTTCATTCTTTTTGGCTTTTTATTTTGATTTTTGATCTTTTCAATTATTTAGTTATAAATATGTTATAAAGATATTTATGTTATATTTTTTCCTTACATGAAATATTATTTAATATTTACCTTCATATTTTTATGAATTTAAACTAAATACCAATATATTATCTAGAGTTTGTAAATATTTAAATGTTTGTATTATTTATTTATATTAATTTATTATATCTAAATGTTTGTGTATTATTGGTATTTATATACATAATATTTCTATATATGAATGAATGTATTTGGGTTATAATGTATGCTTTGGATTGTGTTTTATATTTATATGAATGTATTGTTTTGAGAATTGAAATAATGTTTTTATTTGTTGCATTTCAATAGCTAGAATTTATTTGTTTAGGTTTTTATTTTGATTTGTATCAATGAACATGATATCTATTTCTATATTGTGTGTGAATGTATTATAGAGAGTATTTGTATTACTTTTATGTATTTTTTTTGGAGTGTTTATTCTTCTATGTTTATGAATGTCTCATTTTGCGTGCTTTTGAGTATTCCTTCATTGTTTATTTATATCTCTATGAGTGTAATGTTTGAGTATTCCTCGAGTGTTAGAGTAGTGGTTTCATTGTTTGTGTATATATAAATGTATTTTTATGAATAGTTGTTTGTATTATTTTGAGTATTTCTCAAGATTCCTTAATTATTTGCTTGTGTGTGTATTTTTTGAGTATTCTTGTATATGGATATTGTTTACTTGTATGTATATGAATGTGTTATTTATTGTATTTGTATATGTATTATTTACTTGTATATGTGTATGAATGTATTATTTGTTATACTTGTGTGTCTATTATTTACTTATATTCTTTATTAGGTGCATGAATCTATTTTTTGCTACATTTATATGTGCATTTTTTATCTGTATTCGTTGTAACTGTATAAATATATTATTTATGTGTATGAATCTATTCTTTGCAACATTTGTATGCGTTTTGTTTACTTGTATTCTTTGTATGTGTAAGAATCAATTCTTTATGTGTGTATGAATCTATTCTTTGTTATATTTGCATGTCTCTTGTTTACTTGTATTCTTTGTATGTGTATCAATATATTCTTATGTGTGTATAAATCTATTATTTACTCCATTTGTATGTGTCTTCTTTACTTGTATTATTTGTATGTGTATCAATGTATTCTTTATGTGTGAAAGAATATATTCTTTGCTACATGTGTATGTGTCTTCTTAAATTGTATTATTTGTATGTGTGTGAAAGTATTTTGTGTATATGAATCTATTATTTGCTACATTTTTATGTCTCTTGTTAAATTGTATTCTTTGTATGTGTGTGAAAGAATTCTTTGTGTGTATGAATCTATTCTTTGCTATATTTGTATGTACCTTGTTTAATTATGTTATGTGTATGTGTATGAATGTATTCTTTATGCGTGTTTGAATCTATTCTTTGTTACATTTGTATGTGTCTTGTTTACATGTATTCTTTGTATGTGTATCAATGTATTATTTATGTGTATGAATTTATTCTTTGCTACATTTGTATTTGTCTTGTTAACTTGTTTTCATTGTATGTGTATCAATGTATTCTTTATGTGTTATGAATCTATTATTTGCTACATTTGTATGTGTCTTGGTTACTTGTATTTTTAATGCTTTTATATATATCTATATATGAATGAATGTATTTGGGTTATAATGTATGCTTTGGATTGTGTTTTATATGTATATGAATGTACTATTCTGAGAATTGAAATAATGTTTTTATTTGTTACATTTCAATAGTTAGAATTTATTTGTTTAGGTTTTTATTTTGATTTGTATCAATGAATAGGATATCTATTTCTATGTTGTGTGTGTCAATGTATTATAGAGAGTATTTGTATTACTTGTATGTATTTTTTTTGGAGTGTTTATTCTTCTATGTTTATTCCTTCAGTTTTTATTTGTATCTCTATGTGTGTAATGTTTGAGTATTCCTTGAGTGTTAGAGTAGTGGTTTCATTGTTTGTGTGTATATAAATGTATTTTTATGAATAGTTGTTTGTATTATTTTTAGTATTTTTCAAGATTCCTTCATTATTTGCTTGTGTGTGTATTTTTTTAGTATTCTTGTGTATGGATATTGTTTACTTGTATGTATATGAATGTGTTACTTATTGTATTTGTATATGTATTATTTACTTGTATATGTGTATGAATGTATTATTTGCTATACTTGTGTGTCTATTATTTACTTATATTCTTTATTAGGTGTATGAATCTATTTTTTGCTACATTTA
>APFE031048460.1:122703-135602 GCA_000404065.3 Pinus taeda | reverse complement strand
AACTTTAAAAAAATGTGGATAATAATAATAATTATTAAAAAGCCTATGTTCATCTCATTCTTAAATCAACTCACTTCATAACTATTTAAACCTCTCATTTAGCTCTTCTACTATTAGCATTCAGAAATTGTCCTGATGATGGATCCCTGTTGGGATTTGAAACGTTGACAGGATATGGTTATTGTTATCTCAAAATCAAACCCTAATAGGCTGCTGTGATCAGGTAGATCTTAAGTAACTATTTCAAACCTACTTTAGGCTGAGGCTTAGCCTCCCCAACCTGAGAGGGCTCTCTCACAAGATTAAAATTTGGATAATCAATAAGATGGCTAATTATTTGAAACAAAATGAACAATGTATAAGAGGTTGAAATACAATTAGAAAGTATCCATTGGGCTTATGGAGTCAGATATGCTTCAGTATTGACAGTAAAGTTAGCTTTGCATAGAAGTCAGGGCATTCAGAATCCAACATATGTAGAACACACCAAACACATAAAGGACCAACACAGTTTACAAATGTATGCAGGAAATTAGAGCATTGTTAGTGATTTCTAAGTGATCACACATTCATAACACTGTAAATAATAGGAAGAAGACAACACAATACATTCAGAACATCGAATTCCTTCTGATTCCTGAGAAGCAAGGCCAATACTGTATTACTAGAAAACAGAGTCTTTTACACAAAGCACAATATAGGAGCTTTTCTCAATAATTTTCCAACCCTTTGTACATCAGATGTTCTGCTATAAATAGAGCTCTCTACATAGCTGAGATTCCTCCTCCAGCATGAGGGGAACTCGAATTCATCTTATTATGACACCTATTAACACTTTAAACTAACTATTAAATACCACTAATTGCTAGCTGGAAGTTCTAGAAACCTAATACAATTAGGAGTCTAACTCCACATCATGTTGGTGATAGTATTTATTACAATCAAAACTCGTTCTCTGACAAGTGGTCTCCTTCAATTTAGCTGTGGTGGATGTTTGAAGCTCCTTACTGATCCTTAATGTCTTATCCCTTTACTGCTGCTAAGAAGTAGGAAACTACCCCTATTTTTCTGCCTTTGGTTTCCTCAAGGATATTTGAAAACAATTAACCATGTTGTTCTTCTTTAATTACCCAAAAATCTATGGGAGTGCCACGTTCTTCATGTGTTGTAAACCTTTCCTATATACCTGTGTGACGAAAAAACCTCTTCAAAGCTGTTTGAAAAGTCATGGACAATACTAGCGGTGATCATTTGTATAACAAAAAGCTTAGAGTTCACATTGCTTGCTTGTTTTGCCATTGTTGATTGCTTGCACATTGTAAATGATCCTTTTCTGAAACTCCCTTTCAAAAATTTCCCCTCGGTCACTCAAAATTGGTCGACTGAGTTTAATTATGCAGCTACAGCAGTTTCGTAGCACGCTACGAAACTGCTGTGCATTAGGAATCATCTACAGCAGTTTCGTAGCACGCTACAAAACTTCTGTGTAATCACAAAAACACAGCTTTAAGCCAAAATTTGACTATATTGAGTCTCTTTATATTGAAATGTCCTTTTCAGCTGCCCTGAAGCTATTCAAGACTGAACACGGTAAATCATCAAAATTTTGGACTTACCCTTACCTGTTGTGTTATTTTCCTTAGCTAAGGAAATCTTTCCCGCTGGCCTAGCTGGATCTTCAAATCCTCAATTTTCCTTTTCATGACTCTGATCCCAGCTCTCAGGTTCGTATTAACTTTTCTGATGAATTCTGCTTCCTTTAATGCAGGAACTGTCCAGGTATAGTATTGGGCATTATAGTCGACCACCTTAGGTATTGAAATTGTTTTGTCTTCCCACAGAGCCTCCATTTTATTAAAATGGGCTTCCTTAATTGCATGTTTCCTTGAGGCTTTCTTCAATCTAGCAATTTCAAGATTTGCTAACCTCAACTTCTTTTTCAGCTCTTCAACACTATATTCCTCCTGAGGGATAACTGTCTTATTTCTATCTTCTTCATGCAGCTGTGAAGATGTTTCTAATGAAGTGACAAGTCTTTCATGAGTTTTTTCGATCTCCTCTGTTTCACCTGCTTCTGGCAGCATCTCTTGTACCTGTTTGAAATGCCTCATCACAGTTCTTCTTGGCTTAAAGAAAAATTTAGCAACCTAATCATCAAACTTGAGTTTTTTTGAGGCTTTAATCTTTTGGGTCTTGTCTTTACCTGGTTCTATCAAATCTGCTTGCACCAGGGGAGATTCTTCAATATCAATAGCTTGCTGTAAGTCATTCAGGTTTCCCTTTGAAACCGGGCTTTCCTCAGTCACCACTGTCTTTCCTTTTTCTTTAGCTAACTGGCTTCTAGTCATTCTTCTCTAAACTACTTCAACTGTAGATGATTCATGTCTACCTTCTTTGATCTGAGTTTTCTCTTTCACGGACTGCTGGGTGTGTCTTGTATAACCAGTGATCTGGTGGGCTCCTTTACTTGTTTCCTAGCCTTCAATTTTGTGAATCTCTTGGATCTTGTTTCTGCGCGATGACCAGTTGTTGGTGGAGAGTTTTTTACAGCTTGGGGACTGAGACCAGTTTCATTTTTAAAGCCAGACATAAACATGAACGTGGACCAGTCCCTATCTACTCTCTGGAGTT
This sequence comes from Pinus taeda, assembly GCA_000404065.3. Lineage (NCBI taxonomy): Eukaryota > Viridiplantae > Streptophyta > Pinopsida > Pinales > Pinaceae > Pinus > Pinus taeda. The sequence goes on along the minus strand of APFE031048460.1, from coordinate 132,971 downwards.
CATGCAAAACGATCAACTTGACTAAGCCGTGGTGAAACAATGAGGTCTCACATGCTTCCTTCTTTAGCTGAACATTGTCACACATTTTGCCTAGGCTACGAAACAAGTAGAAAGGTAAATCAAGAGATATATTTCCTGTGAAATGCAACAAAAGCTTGAAGTGATATGAATACACCTTATGATACCTCCCCTCGCAAGTAAAGTACCTCTATATGCAGGTAAGTAAATTGGCATATGAGTCCTTGAAAAAATTTCTAGGCACAGACTTGTTTAAATCTGAATTAATGAACTCCGGCTTCAGAAATTCTTTGCAGGGGGTCATATCAAATTTGAAAATTTTAAACCATCTTTCTTGTCCCCTTGGAATCTCAGTGACTATGGATATTACCTCTGGTGAGATTTGCAATTCAAGCACCCCAACTTTTGAATTCAGTCCTGTGAAATTCAAGGCAAATTCCTTGGTGATTTGCGCATGACCTCCTTGAAGTTTCTCGCAAAAATTCCAACAACCAACTTGTATGAATGCACGTTCAACTTCTATGTTCTTCAAGATAATGTCTAAACCTTCAGGTTCGCTCCTCAAACACCGGCCTGACCTGTGCTCTTTTCTTTCTGTAGATCCCTCCATGAGATTCCAGCGTAATGAAAATTTGAAAGACTGGCACTGTCTCAACCTTTGATCACTGCCTCGCTTGATGTTCAAGGAATTCAAATTGAACTTTTGCCGATTTGTTCCTCATGCAATGAACGCAATCATAATTATGACTGTGAATACTTGGCTCTTCTTGAAACTTGCAACCCGAGCTTACCAAGGTACCTAACGACTCTAATGATGAGGATAAGCAGTTGGACATGATAGGCGAAGTGTATAAGCTGACAACTGATGATGCAAACATAACGAATTTTGATAGATATGACAACTGAGAAAGATTTGCTACGGATTCGCACGAATCTCCGATTTCATAGTGCAACCAGTGTAAAATCTGGGTTATGCGCTACGAAAACACCTAAACTGTGTTTGCACTATGAAAACACCTAAAGCATTTCGTAACACATGAGAACCTTTAAAAAAAATTTGATACAGGGAATCTATGTAAGTTGTGGGACCAGTGGTAAATGAGAACGGAATATTGACCTTTATTTTAACCAAACTACCAAGACTCCTAAGACGTAGACACTAAAGTAAACAAAGAAACACTGAACTCGGACTAACACCTAACCCTCACAATCAAACTGATGTGAACAATTTAGAAATTGCTTCTTAAGTGATAACAATTATCACTGTGGGTTCTCCGGAAACTAACTCAAAAGGGACATATATTAATATTATACACTATTAACAATTAACAATTTATAATATTAATAATAAATATCCAGAATATTAATAACCTACATATTAATATTATGCCTTTTTAGGTTTTTAACTTTTACTTTTAGGGTTTTCTAATCATCGGCTTAATTTGGTTCCACTCTTCCTTTCCTCTCTTTGTATTTATACCTCTTTTTCTCTCCTCCTTCTCTCAAACCATTTTGTCGTGATGATGGGTCATGTTTTAGACTTGAAACATTGACTTACAAATGGGAATTGTGGATCATATTCCATACTCACTCTCTTCAACATATTACATTTAGGTGGATTGTTCCTCCATCAAACATTATGGTTAACTCCAACTTAGACTCAACATTGCTTGGAAAATAAATGTTTAATGTACATGATGTAACCCCATCAAAATGTAGTGTTAGTTTTTTATTCTAACAATGTAACCCCATAAATTTGTGACCATTTGTTATTTTAACAAAGGAATGATATAACAAACATTGGACTTAAATAGTTGGTATGCATTATCATATTCTTATGGGTGAAATTATCATAGTGGTTTTAAGGGAAATGTATATGGTTTCCATGTTGAACACATTAATTTTTTGGTAGCATTTTATATATTATGTTAATAGTCTTTTTTATTTTGGTGTAGGGCTTCTAGAATTTTGATTAATCATCAACAATAAATAGGTGAATGGTAGGCATCTAACATTATGAAATATTCACTAAACATTTTTAGTAATAGTTAGAGATAAAGGGTTTATATTTATTTTAAAAGTAGTTATGTCAATTTTGCTTTTCAATTTAATTAATTTATTTTTATAAAATAAAATATTGTCACTGTGAAATGAGTTATGGTAAACCATGGTATTGACCTATCATATTGTAACAAAGACTATTTCTGGGAAAGAGGAGAGGGTACAAATACCCACACATAATTAATTGCTCTATGGGGCATACTATTCTTTGTGAATAAGCAAAAGTTTGCCTCTTAAACAATGTTTGAAGCTTTTGGAATTTGCATTGATTGGGTAAATGCTTATAATTATTATTATTATTATCCAATTTTAAGGTCACAGCCAAGCCATATACCAAATTGGTGTATGAGACCCCCTTGTTTGTGGGACAAGGGCCCACCTCCGCGATTGCGAAGACTATGAAGGCATACATACTCTACCCCCCTTTGGTTTTGAACTTGTGACCTCTTAGGAGGAAACACATGCTCTTAACGGTAGGCGACACTTGAAGTATCATCTATCCACAATTGGAAGTAAAGGATCAAGATCTTGGCATCATCTTTCAAGAATATTACCTTCCACCATGTATACAGGGAATTAAACAACCTTGCTAACATTTAGTGAATATTCCATAATGTTAGATCCCTACCATCCCTATTAATAATAAATAGGTGGATGGTAGCGATTTAACATTATGGAATATTCACTTAATATTTTTAGTAATAATTAGGGATATAAGGTTGGTATTTATTTTAAAAGTACTTATGTCCTTTTTACTTTTCAACTTTTTTTTTTTTATTTTTTTTTTTTTTTTTAATATAAGTATAAAATATTTTCACTGTGAAACGAGTTATGGTAAGCCATAATATTGACCCATGGTATTGTAACAAACCCTATTTCTGGGAAAGTAGAGAGGGTACATATTTTTCTATGAGGCATATTATTCTTTGCAAATAGGCAAAATATTGTCTTTTGAATAGTGTTTGGAGATTATATAATTTGCATTGATTGGGTAAATGATAAGGCGACACTTGATGTATCATCTATCTACAAATGGAAACAAAGGATCAAGACCTTGGCATCGTCTTTTAGGAATATCACTATTCACCATGTATAAAAGGAATTAAAGGATGTGGATTTGTTATCAAATATGGGTGTAGGTCAACATAGAGGCTTTATTTTTTCCAAGGAACAGGTGGTAGTGGACAAAGGGCAAATGCTATTAACAAGCAACTAGCAATATGAGTTTTCATAGATAAATTTGTGTGAGTTGTGATCATTAGTTTTTTGAACTATTACAAGAATAATCTCTATATATTGTGTAAATATAGGTTAAGATTGACACTCTTTTTTATTGATATATTCATTACATATAGCTATTTGTATACAAATATATGTAAACAATTTTCAATTTTAATGAAAATTGTTAGTTTTTTCTTCCTCTAAATTAACATGATTTTGAAAATAATCCATTGCTACAATGATCATTGTCTTCAACAACAATAATAAAGAAATTCGTAATGTCCACATCGTAAGTCTATTCTCAATTCAATTAATTTGGAGGACTTTGAAGTTACAATGATCATTGCCCTCAACAATAGAGTTGGAATTTATAATTTGAGATTGAGTATTTATATAGAATTAATTTTCGAATTTAGAATTTGAGATTGATTTTGCTTTCGAAGATTGAGTATTTGGGATTGAATAACAAGTATGTATATGTATGTATGTATATATATATAAAATTTGGGATTGAATAACAAGTGTATATAAAAGAGGTGTAATTTATGTATTTAATATTAATAATAAGTTGATTATAATAATAATTAATATATAATATAAGTATTATTTGTAATTTTAAATTTAAGATTTTTGTGATCTATAATATAGATAAATGTTTTTGGATTAATCACATCATTAAGATTTGGTCGACATTTTGAACCAATTAATATGGTTTATTCTTAAGACAAGGTGAAAAAAATCAATCGATCTTTAGAAATAAATAGCATGGATGCATCATTGCCTAGAATTAGGAGTTGGTTACAAAATATTATCAACTTATAAATTATTTGTTAAGGGTTAACTTATTTCAATTATATTAAATATATACTCACGCAAAATTTTATAGTACTAGAGTTATAGGTTAAGAACTCGTTCCAAAAATATATTATTAACTTATCATAATTCATAAAATGATTAAAGGGCGTTACATATTATTATTTATTTAAATAAAGAAGCTATATATCTATATATATATATATATATATATATATATAATATATATATATATATAATATATATATATATATAGATATAACTTAATTATTAATATTGCACAATTTAAATAATAATAAAGGTCTCAAAATCTTTATATATTTAAAAGTTTTTATAAGATAGTAAAAGATATATGGTTTAACAGAGGTTACAAAATAATATTTAATTATAAAGAAGGTTGTTAGGAGATTAAATTACTATGATAAACAAATGAAGTTATAGCAAAATCATAATTAGTATCAAAGTTAAAGGGGGCCAATAAATTGTAAAAGCAGTAGAAAAATAATAACATAAAAAATAAATTAAATAAAATTATAATAGAAAGAAAAAGGAAAAAAGAAAGGGGGGCAGAATCAAGAAGAGAGAGTCAAAATCCAACTCTTACTCAATTTCCGACCATCATCCCTATTAAGATTTATGGCATGCCTCTCAATCTCAATAGCCTCTCTAAGCTTCCTATGGTGGAAGTGATCAACCCTAGAAATGACTCTGGAGTCCTCAATACATACATGGTGTTTGGATTTCTACAGATGTTCAACAAGAGCTGATGAGCGGGTGTTATCATGCCTAATGTTTGTTGCATGTTCATGGATTGTCTGGTTAATGGACCGACCTGTTTCTTCAATATAGGGAATCCCACAAGTGCGGGGAACAAGGTAGACACCTTTCATGTCCTTAGGGTCAATAGGGTCTTTAACATATCCAAGAGAATTTTTAAATGTATTGAGAGGCTTGAACGAAGAGGAGACATTATTATTTCTAAGGATATGGGAAATCTTGTTCGCAGTTCCATGGATAAACGAGCGATGAACCTTGGAGATAGGATCAAAGCGAGCAACTTTAACTCCTAACTCTTTACAATCCCTTTGAAAAGCCTTGAGGCCTTGATTTCTTCTATACCCATTATTTTTAAAAACTTCAAAAAGATGAGATTTATCCTGTTCTAGGTGGTTTTCATCAGAGATTCTCAGAGCATGGGTGGTAAGAGTGTTGAGAACACCGAAATTCTGAGCAGGAAAATGATGAGAACTAGCATGGAGATATTGTTCCATGTGAGTTTTCTTTTGAAAATCTTGGTGAGAAACAGAACCATCATCCATTCTAGAAAGGAGAATGTCAAGGAAGGGAAGACACCCATTCACCTCAACTTCCATCGTGAACTTAATGGAGTCTGATCGAGAATTAAGGTGGCTAAGAAACATATCCAACTTCTCACAACCATGAGGTCAAATGACACAAGTATCATCAACAAACCTCTTCCACCTTTAAGGGTGAAATTGAGTTGAGGCTAAGGCCTTGGTCTCAAAATATTCCATAAACAAGTTAGCAACAATAGGGGAAAGAGGGGAACCCATCGCAACACCACATGTTTGCTCATAGAACTCACCTTGGAAACTGAAGAAAGTGGAGGTGAGGTAGAGGTCAACTAATCTGGCAATGTCTTTTTCAGTGATGTGACTTATGTCATCAATGGCCTCTTGGATGGGGATTTTGGTGTATAAGGACACAACGTCAAAACTAACCAACAAATCCATAGGGTCCAACCTAATATCCTTCCATTCTTTAACAAAGGAGGCCGAGTCCATTACAAAAGAATCAGTGCAACCTACAAGAGGTTTAAGCTTTTGAGCTAAGAACTTAGCAAGAAGATAAGTAGGCCCACCTAATGTGTTAACAATAGGTCTTAAGGGAGCCCTAGATTTATGAATCTTTGGAAGGTCATAAATTCTAGGGGTGAGGGGATTGCTCTCGATGAGCTTTTGGGAAAGAGGATTAAGAGACGAATTCGATTTAATGGTGATTTCCACTTCCTTATAAATAGACTTAATGAGATTATTTTTAATCTTGTTGTAACTCCCACTATTAGAAAGATGCTCAATCATTTTGCAGACATAGTCCGACTCATCAAGAATGACGACGACTCCACCTTTGTTAGCTCTAAGCACGACAATGTCAGGGTTGTCCCTTAGGGACTTAAGGGCAAGAAAATCTACTTTGCTAATGTTTCTCTTGGGAGGCTTAGCCTTCCTAAGAACAATAGCACAATCTTGCCTAATAGTTTCCTTGACATTATCAGGAAGGTCCTTAATACCATACCCGATGTTACAAATAATGTCATTGATGGGAATATTTTCAGGGGCAAGCGCAAAATTAAGCCCTTTATTAAGGAGACAAAAAACAAAATGATCAAAATTTTTGCTAGAGAGGTTAATAACATTCTTAAAACTCATAAGGGAAATATTATTATTATTAAGCGGAGAGGAGGAAATCATATTATTATTATTACTAATAATAATATTATTAGTATATTTATTCATATTAATGGAATTATTATTATTATTGTAGTATTTTTTATTAATATTATTCTTAACTTTAATACTAATTAAGATTTTTCTATAACTTCGTTTGTTTATCATAATAATTAATCTCCTAACAACCTATTTATAAATTAAATATTATTTTATAATTCTTCAACCATACATCTTTTATTCCTTATAAAATTTTTAAATATTAAAAGTTGAGACCTTATTTTATTACTTTGTGCCAAATTAATAATAAGTTATTAATATAATTAAATTTTTATTCTCTTAATAATTATTCATATTAAATTAAATTGTACTTCTTTTTAATCATTTTTATGGAATATGATAAGTTAAAATATATTTTTGGGAACGATCTAACCTATGCTTAGTATTATTAAATTTTGGTGATATATATTTAATATAATTGAAATTAAGTATTCTCTAACAAATACTTTATACATTGTAATATTTTTGTACCTAACTCTTAACCATAACAATATTATTTAATTAATTTGGAATTTTCACTATATTAAATTAATATATACATATATGTATTTTTTAACATTACTTTTTAATTAAATATATAATATTTTAATAGATAACTCCTAACAACGAATTTTAAAATAACATTTTATTTACCTTATTAACTAATTTACCAACGACTAATTTTCAACAACTAATTCTGGGCAATGATGCATCTAGCTAATTTCGGGCAATGATGCATCCATGTTATTTATTCCTAAAGATCGATTGATTTTTTTACCTTGTCGTGAGGATGAACCACATTAGTTGGTTCAAAACATTGACCAAATCATGATGATGCGATTAATTGAAAGACATTTATCTACATTACTCATAACTTTTAAATGAAAATGTAAAACATAAATTTATAAGAAAAAATATACACTTTGAGGATTAATTTAATTAGTAAAGTCCGCATTGTTAAAACATCCTTGCTATTAAGAGGTCATGGATTCAATTCTCTAAACACTCGATGTCAGGGTCTATGGCTGAGTGGATTAGCCCAATACAAATAATCCATGAAATATTATTTATATATATATATATTATTATATATATATTATATTTTCAAAAAATAATATTAAAAAGTTATTAAATATAGTTTTAATGTTTCTTTTAATTTAAATAGAGAATTACACTCTTAACTTATAATGATAATATTGAACATCTCTATCCGAATTTTACTGCAAATCTTTCTACTACAATTAACAAGTTCTATGTCGAGGTGTCTTAAAAAAAGAATAAAATATGTACTAACCCTTGGTATGATAATGATTGTAAAATTGCTAGTAAAACTATTAGGGAGGCTACTGATGAAACCATAATACTTGATAAAATAAATATGTACAAAGATCTTATCAAAAGGAAGAAAACATACTATATAAATAGGAAGCAAGAGCATCTACTACACCTTTCTAAAGTTGATCCCATAAAGTTTTGGTGGAAAAATCTAATTCATAAAATGAAAGAAACTAATTTGATTCTCTTAAAGAACTAGGATATGTAGCTTAATTTTTTTTATGAATCCCCTGATACCATGGGCACCATTTTGAACACTCTTATAAAGGAGGATGTATTTTCTTTAAGACATTGAGTTTAGGGTTAATAAACTCACTAACATGAAAACTAGGGATATTGAAAGCTACCGAGCTGAAATTATTAAAATGGGAGGGTATATCCTCATCCCTCACATATATAAGCTCTTCAATTTGGAAGTAAAGTAAGGCTTCCACATAAAGACTTATTAGCCTATCTTTGAAAATGAGGATAAAGAATTCCCTCTAATTATAAAACCATAATGATTAACCACATTTTAGTCAAGCTGTATGGGCTAATTTTGGAAAAGAAAGTTAGCCTTTGGCTTGAAAGCTATGGCAAAAGGGAAAGCTCGATTTAGGAGACATCACTTAATTGTGGACCATCTTGTTACTCTTAGGATCATTTCAGAGGAATTCCACAATATTAAATTTGATCCTTCCTATCATTTTGTTGACTTTAGAAAAGATTTTGACACTATTCCTAGGGAAAAGCTATGGAAGAGATTAGAAGAGATAATGGTTCCTCTCGAATTGAGGGTTGTTGTGACCAGGCTATATGAGAATATTATCGCCCATCTTAGGACCACCGAGAGTTGGTTAAAATAAATTAAATGCAACATCAAAGTCAAGCAAGGGTGTCCCTTATCCCCTACCCTTTTTGGCATGTTCATCGATAAGCTAGAAAAGTGTTTGGAAGATGCAGGCTGTGATGGCCCCACACTTACTAGTATGGTCATAACTCATCTCATTTTTTTTCAATTGAAGAAATCACACCTGGAGTAGCTCTCAGGAGTACATAGTCAAGCCCAAAGTTGGACCATGAGATCCATGGGGACCAAACCTCCCCACCTAACCGTTGGATCACATCCTTGGGACTAAACTCTTCTCATTTATGTTGAAGATATTGTTCTTTTGGCAAGGAGCCTTGATCATCTTAGCAAGAAACTAAGAATCCTCCAAGATTTCCACTCGAAGATGGTTATAATTGTCAATACCAACAAGATTAAAGTCATGATAATTAAAATGAAAATGATCATTTATGTTAATTTCATTTATGATAATAAATACTTGGAGAAAGTTTCTTCATACAAATTCTTGGAATCGACATCCATCATCAACTCAATTGGAATTACAACATTGAGAAAAATATATGTGATAGATCTAAAGATTACTATAGGCTCGAAAATAATTGTAAGTCGGCGGATCTTTTGGTTTGGAAAAGAAAAAAAATCCTCTTTTAGAATCTTAACGCACCTGTTATTTTATACGGAAATAAGGTTTGGGGTTGCAGTATATCTAGGGAGTTGTGGAGGAATATTGAGTAGATAAAAAAATAGTCTATAACCGACAACCTCAAGATTAAAGGAAATGCTCCCTACACTATCCTCTTGATTGAAACTAGCCTTTCCCCCATTGAAAGCATGACAATGATTAGGGATCTCATGTATAAGAAGAAGTTCTTCAACATAGAATCCAAGAGGTTAAATTGCTTCTAACTTTAGCCAAAACCCCCACCTGTAGCTCAAGCAAGGATACATAAGGATGTCCAATCTTGGTTATACCATTAGGGGATAAAGGAGGAGATCATCTTGAAGAATAAGGATACTATTAAAAATACATTTACTTCCAAATTTAAGGATAAGTTGTGGGGCGATAAAGAGTTTGAAGGAATAAGGAAACTAAGATATTATAAGGAGGTGATCAACACCAATCTTGAAAACCATAATTATCTATCTGTTTTGACTAGTGTCAAGAAGAAAATGAGCATTTTTAAGATAAGAACTAATTCTCATGATCTTCAAAGTGAAATTGGGCATTGGTCAATTCTGAAAACACCATGGGATGAAAGTTTCTATCATCTATGTGATACTAAGAGGGTTGAAGTTTAAAAACACCTCTCTTAGATTATCCAACTTTTATTCACATTCGTTCTAAATTTCAAAATATTTGTCACACCATTAACAAAATATTTGTCAAATTACATCATCATCATCATCATCATCATCATCATCATCATCATCATCATCATCATCATCATCATCATCATCATCATCATCATCATCATCATCATCAT
>APFE031048460.1:69644-121904 GCA_000404065.3 Pinus taeda | reverse complement strand
AATTTATATTATTTTTTAATTATGATAACTTCAATTACTTTGAAAATTTCCCAAATCTAAATATATTTAGTTTATAAATAACAAATGTGTAGTCTAATTTATAGGCGAAATAGACTTTTTCACCGAAATTCACTAAAATCCGGCAATACAGTTTCAACATTTGCTATTGTTTAAAGTACATTTTTGAATGCATAAATGGACTCAGCACCCTGAAAAACCTTGAGGCACTCGAATTATGCAGATTAAACAATTTAAACTCAATTTTGATTAAAACTAGCATAGTTCCATCTTAAACACAGATCTAACATGAGTCAAGAGGGATCCAATTTCTTCACATGCAATTTTTTTTATGAGTATAATTTTTTTTTTTTAGATTTTATTAAAAATATATATATTGGCTCACATAAGCAAAAATTTCAACTTTGATGACAATGGACAATGTTACACATCATACTAATGTTATATAATAGCCTCTCGGCTTCAATTAACCAGAAAAATGTCATGAAGAGGTCATTAATCATTTGTCATAAGGTTAGACTAGGCCCAATAACAAAACATATCACTATAAATGAAACATCACCTTATATATATTTTTAATTTTAGTTTTAAAATTATATTTATTTTTAATTATGATAATAGTAATCATTTTGAAAATTTCCTAATCCAGATACATTTAATATATAAATAATGAGAACATATCACTAATAAAATACTACTTCATCTACACTAGCTTAGATCTATTTTAACTCTTGATCTATCAAGTGCCAAGAGGGATCAAATTTCTCAATGTGCAAACCTCTTTTTTTAGTGCAAAACTTGAAGAAGAGTCTGGGAGCTTGATAGGTCCACAATTAAGATGGATCTAGGTTGGTTTAATTATTAATTTGATTTTTTAGTTAATTTTTTATTTTTATATAATTTCACTGAGTCAAAATGTTTTAATTAATATTTGAATTCAGACTTCTGTGATCCATATTATGAATGTTGAGAGATCTTTCAGTAAAAATCACATAAAGAAACTGGATGTGGATGGTGGATAGATTTTACAAAAAAATATGGCTGGGAATTCAGATGTTTATCTATGCGGGGCCACATCACTTTAACACAAGCAGTGATCACGCAGATGGGAGTGTACTGGGCACATTTATATCAACTTCCTCTCTCCATCATTAAAAGACTCAATGGGATCATGGAAAAATTCATCTGGTCTGGTATGGAAAATAAGAACAAATACCATCTTGCGAAGCTGGACCACCTCACTATGCTGAAGCATATGGCTAGGGGATTCTAAATTTGAGGAGATTTAGCTAGGCATTATTATTTAAATCATTGTGGAGAGGGATATTTGGGGAAGGCACCTGGGGCATGATCATTAGACACAAGTACCTGAAGGATCTCGATTTTACTGTGTGGTTGCACAGGGGATGTATCAGGATCACATCGTGTTTAGCAATTTAGCTCAGCTTCACTAAAATCCACCATTGTTTTCTTCTGCAACTTGCCTGGAAATTGGGTTCTGGCCAAGGCAATATTATTGGTGTGGATAAAATACTAGGGATTGAAGCAACCCATAATCTATCTGATGGTTTTATACATGGCTTAAACAGTCGTGGCATCTTTTTCTGGCAACGTGTCATATCGACTTGGCACGAAAGATGTCCTATTTGGAAACAACAAAGGGAATTGGGTCTGGATGGGTAGTTGGTGTTGGTATGGGATTGGCTTAGAACTGGCATGTAGCTCGCTGGAGTATGTTGCAATGCTGATAGGGACAATATTACCTGGTTTGGAAAAATGAAGGGGGGAAGTGTTATGGTGGTTGATACATATCTCACGCTTTGTCGATAGGAGACACAACACTCTAAGAAGCAGGATTGGTATAGGCTAGGGATATGTGTACTTTGTAGGGATGCAAAGGAGAGAAATCTCCACATATTCTTAAAATGTCCTAAGGTTATTCAGCTATGGCAAAAGCTTGCTGGCTATATTGGTTTCCAATATATTCAATATAACTGTATTTCCGACTGCTTGAGATGGTGGAGCAATCAAAATACTTCATGGCGCAATATCCCCTCTATACTCTTTTGGGAGATCTGGCGATGGAGAAATAATATCTTTTTTAAAAATTTCAGAGAAAATGCTATGCAGGTGTTGGAGCGCATTATAGAATGTTTCTCTATTAGTTCACAATCGAGCATGGGACCCAAGAAAATCTACCATAAACCACCTGGCCCGAGGATAGTCTATATGGCTAGCTTCTTTGACGGAACATCACAAAGAAATAGGTGTAGATGCGGTTTCTCGATTGCTTTTTCTCCAGATCAGGGTTTTTGGGTGCACTGGGGTGCTGACAATGGCACGAACACGAGGGCGGAAGCCATGGCATGAAGCGGGCTACTCTGGTTCACTAAATATCTGAACATCCCTAAAATTCACATTTTGAGGGACTCTAAGATTATCATTGACTATGTTATGGGAAATGGAAAAATTTATCAACCCTCGCTCTATGGTTGGATGTATCAAATTGAACAACTTTGGGCCTCCTTTAAGGACTTGACGATTGAGCACATTGGAAGGGATTTTAACCAAATCGCAAATGGACTTTCAAAGAGGGGGCTACTGGATGAGCTGGATGGGATGCACATCGAGATTAAGATGGGGGAAAACAACATGGATGTCGAGGTGCTCCCACTGCATGGATAATTACCACATTCCTTGGATATTCATATGCTATTGCTAGCAAATTATATTCAAAAGTTATTTTGATTGACAAAGACTCATTTTTTGTGTTTTGTTTTTTGTATAACTTTCTTCCATGGTGCTAGAATTTCTGGACTGATGATATATTAGATCATATTGTTATGCATGTACTGTATATATGTATAGATCACTATGCATATGAGACATCTATCTGATAATGATGACACTCTCTGTGTTTTGTCGAGCCGGAATGGACTCAAATATGGTATCACTGTGTATGCTAGTATATGTTGGTATTTGTATATGATGTTATGCATTATTTTTGGAATATGAATATACTATTTTTTTCATAGTGAGGGAAAAAATGGACCCGTTTCAAGTCATCTAGTGTGGTTCATCTTCAGGACAAGATGAAGAAACATATCATGGTATTAGATTAAATAGATGAAGGGATATGTTTTCTAGACGTTAGAATATAAAAACTAGTTTTGACTAAAAATTATCATTAATTAATAAACATTTTTCTTAATTAAAATAAGTATATATGGAAAATTAGTTATAAATAAGAATTAATTATTATTATTATTATATTTTTAATAAAACTAAGTAATAATAACAAGGTTAAACTTAATTTTCTAAACAATAAAACTGAAAAATAGTATAAGAAAATGAAAAAATAAAAATAAATAATAAATAACAACATTAAAAATAATAAGGTAAAATTTAACTATTTAAACAACAAATCTAAAACAATAGTAGGAAATGAAAAAATTGAAAAAAAATAAATCAAAGTAACGAATTAACTCAATTTTATTATTTATCCAAAAATATAAAATAATGTAGTTAAAAAAATGAATAGTAAATAAAAAAAGAAATAAAGGAATACTAGAAATTCTAATTAAAATAAATAAATAAATAAATATTATAAAAACTTAGGAATACAAGGTATGGATCCAATACCGGCTAATACTCCAACCATCATCTCTATTCAGATTGATAGACCTCTTTTCAATTTCCTAGGCCTCCCTAAACTTACGGTGATGAAAATGATCAATCCTTGCAATGGGGCCTCACCTCTTCAATGCAGATGTAATGGTTTGTCTTTTCTGCATGTTCATCCAAAGCGAAGGGGCGGGACCTGATGATGGATCCCCTCTGGGATTCGAAACATCGATGAAATATGATTACTAATGATTAATCAGTATAATGACCCTCACCTCTTCAATACAGATGTGATGGATGACCCTCGCCTCTTCAATGCAGATGTGATGGTTTGTCTTTTCTACGTGTTCTGCCAAAGTGGAGGAGTGAGACCTGATGATGGATCCCCTTTGGGATTCGAAACGTCAACAAAATATGATTACTATTTTGGATATTCTGAAATTTAACTCAACATAAATTAACCAAAAAATTCTGAAATCTAACATAAATTCAAACTCTTACATTATATCTACATATTACCTCTATATCGAAAGTAGAACACCTCTCGGCGTAATCATTAAATTTAATTTTAAATATAAATTTATGTTTATTTTTAATAAAGATATTGTTAAATTTCCAAAAATACTCCTTCATCCTCAAATTTAATTTTAAATATTTAATATTAATTTTAATTAAGATAATCTTCGAAATTTCGAAAATCTAGATACATTGAGTGCAAAACATATCAGTGATGAAATAAAACACACCTACGTTATCCTGATTCTGAAATTCTCGTTTTCGTGTAAGTTGGGACCCTAACAACAATAGAAACTTAAATTTAAATCAAAGTAATGTAATTAAGTATTTGCGAAGGAAAGAATAAGTTGAATAATTAAGGAGCTCAAAACAATTTCTTGCGAAGGTGGAACATAACATCAATATGAACCATTTAATGTAATTAATATTTATGAAGGAAAGCATAAATTGAATAATTAAAGGCATCCTAATATTATAATATAGAAGATTTTCTAATTTTAGTAAATTGTTTAGTGTTACGAAGTTAAATAGTTAAAAAAACAATGGATTTGTTTGGTTAGTTATTGGAATGGTAAATTTGATTGGTTAAATATATATTTAAAAATGTAATTTAAATAATGAAAAATAATAATTTTATTGAAAATTTTACTAAAGAAAGATGACTATTTTTATATAGATTGGGGGTTTCATAATATTTTGTTTGATTTTGTTGTAACTTATTTAACTTGATGTGTATCAAGTTTTGTGATTCAACTGAAAACTCTATTTTAAGATTGTCATTACTTTCTATTAGTTGAGAGCTCTACCTAATCTAAATTTATTAAAAAAGGAGTTAGAATCATCTATATGATCATTCGAAGATTTTCACCCTTGGCGCCAAGAATTAATCACCTTACATGTAACTAAGCTAATTTTTAATTGATTAATACTTAATATATTTATGTTCTTATAATTATATTAGTTTAATAATAATAACAATACATTAAATTAACATCATCATTAAGTTGATAAATGACTAACATACATAATTCAAAGGTACAACAAATTTCATTGATCATTACTCTTGGTTAAGAGTGAGGAGCTCATCAGAGCTCATTGGAGTAAGATATAACAAGTAACTTTTAGTAACCTTACCAAATTTGTCAAACTTGAATTTAATTTTTCGTCATAGGCTATATTTAATGTCACCTTGAGCATTTTATCAAATCTGCCAAACCCCAATTCACTCTTCAATTACCAACAATATTTAGTGTGTCATCTTTAGCACCTTGCCAAATCCACCCAACCCCATATTTATTCAATGTATCACCTTCAACACCTTTCCAAATCCACCTAACCCCAGGTTGAATTTTCATGAGTTGGCAATACTTAATGTGTTACTTTTAGCACCTTGCCAAATAGGTAGAGCCCTTATTGACTTTTAGCCTTTGGCAATATCTAATGTGTTACCTTTAGCACCTTGCGAAATCCACGAAATCCTAATTGACATTTTGGTTGTCCTTAATATTTAATATGTTACCTTTAGCACCCTTCCAAATCAACTGAAACCCCCATGGTCTTAATGGCCTTGGAAAAGTCTAACATTTTTACCTGATAAAAGCCTCATATATCTCCAAATTACCCATGGAGTAGATTTTTGCAAGCCTTGCAACAAATCTAAGAGAATTTGCTATAGACATGAAATATGATTATATCTATTAAAGACGTTTCCAATTTACTAACAACATTATGTGCATCAAGCTCTGATGGTTATAGATTGAGTAAAAATTCTTGCCCAAAATTCCTTTCTCCTCCATATATGAGAAATTCATAAATGCAAATAATTATATGCATATAGATATGTTAGTAGTGTTGCAATTGATGTCAAAGGCATTGTGTGGAAAATATTATTAATGCCAAAGGTGGGTTCAAGTTGGTTTCATTAATGAGAAAGGTGTTGTTTAAGGAGAAAAAACATTGGAGGATTCAAGAGATCAAGTTAGAGGAAGGTCCATTGCGGCTAAGAGCCTTAACAAAAGAGACGGTAATATTGGTTGTCTGGCAAATACAGGTGCTACAGGAACTATTAAAGTCTAATTGTTAGCAATGTGTAACAGCTCCGAAATAACAACACATAATTAATTAGATTAATCAAGCGTTTTATAATCAACAAGCAATTTATCAACTAGTTAACATCAATTTCAAAAATATATGGGTAGAGAGACAACTTATCTATGGAATGCTAGTTGAATTCTGCTCCCTGCAACAAAGTCTTGGGGACGACTCTCCACCCAACCGTAGGCTCAGTTGCACAAAATCTTGCTACAACTGGCCACCCCTGAGCCCTGAATCAACGTACTGCTGCCAGGGTATCCTTTATCTCACAACACTATTCTCCCAAGAGAATGGATGATGGAATGCCTCTCATCTTCCTCCTCATCTATTAAATAGAGCAAACATTGGAAGGGGAACCACATGCACAAACTCCATGTGTCAACATGCAACTTTACTGCTTTCTTATTTTATTCTTTTGTTTTTATTTTTTTGATAGCTTTACTGATTTTTACTGCTTTCTTGTTTTATTCTTATTTATATTTATTTAGAGCATGTAATTATTTATAATATTTATTATTTATTACTATTATTAAATTTTTATTTATTGTTTATTGTTTTATTTTAATTATATTATATTATTTATTATTAAGGGACATTACATTTATTTTGTTATTTATTACTTCATGTAACAGTCCCGACATCCTCTGCTGAACTAGTATAACCAGCAGGCATCGAAAGTTTCACAACACCCGGGAAATCCCAAGGAATCTCTCTCCTTTTTCGCACTTTCAGAATCAGGCATAAGCCTCCTCGGTCTATATCCTACTCCAAGGCTGGCCCCAAGGCTCGCGCCTGACTCAGACCTCATCTGCCCCCAAGGCCCCAAGGCAGGCATCCGGTACAGTGCTCAATGTCTTCGGGCATCTCGCAAGGTTGGCCGACTCCCTCCACAACTCACTAAGGCGCACAACCCCAGGCATCAAAGTACTTACACCCCTACCAGACTTCGGCATCCCAATACAATACTAGGCACCTAGCCTAGAACATTAGGCACTTGGCCTCCTCAAGATGATCCCATAGCCCTTCAAAAGCTATTCATCAAGAGCTATACAAGGCAAAGGAACCACTGGCATATGTAGTGTTGATTGAGTTTGTCCCCAGCCCATATGGTGTTACTTATTCTCCCTCATGCGTATGGGTTCGCACGATATCATCAAATAAACCGGCCCTCTCGGTCCATTTGTGGAGTCATGTGAATCATCACACCTCAACATGCAACCAATGCATTAGCTATACCATCATAGTATCATACAAAAGAATTCACATGCCAAGTCTTGCATGTCATCATGAGAATATATCATCACTATTGTAACCACTATATAAATATGAATCAAATATAGAATAATACTCTATAAGCATTCTTATCATGATTCATCAGAAAAATCAATTTCATTTACTTTACAAACATTCAACTATGAACTAAGATTATTCGACATCCATCTAGGATCTATGTTATTTCATCAGTGTTATTAGCGTTATGTTTTCATCAAGATACCAATTACTTTTTTCAATAATCATTTCCACTTCTTTCGACTAGGAAGTTGACCATTTACACCATAGGTATAATCATCTAAGTACATCGTTAAATTTCACATGAGCCTCATCATCTTGAGTCTTAATCTCTCATCATATATTCTTGCTTCCCCAAGGAAATTCTGGTGAAATTCATTGTTAAGATATTACTAGTTATACAATCATTTTTTAAAATCATCTATCTCAAAATTAAAATCCCTTGGTTTTACATCCATTTACCCTTTGGCTTACCGATTTTGATGCCGCTATAGGCAATTTCATATAAACACTAGGTCATCATGATTTAATTTTATATCATGCTTAATTTACTTGCATGAGGGTTTGTTGATCCATGTTGACTTATACATACATCACTTAACAAATATCATTTTCATCCACAAAAAAATATTTTCTTATCTCGTCAAGTTCCTATCTCGATACCACTTGATTACTTTATCGTAAATTCACCCTTCTTCAAGTTGGACAAGAGATTATTGCTCATTAAATAGTATCTTTATTTTAGATTTTGAAACAGTTGGAAACACTACTACCATCATTGTCCATGAAAAATTTAAATGTGTGGTGTTTTGTGGAAACAACCTCTTTTAACGCGATGGGAACAAAACTTGATAAGTTTCTCTATGTGAAGTCCGACTCATGAAACAATGAGTGCAAATCAGTCAAGTACAACCTCTATTAATTGACTCTCACTTATTTTGTCAATATGTACACAATCCTTCTCAAGGTATCCTTATAAAATTTCTAGCAACATTCCTTCCTATACTTCAACTAATTTTTTTTTTTTACCATTTAAACCTTTAAACATCTTCCTCATTTATCATCACTGGTCATTATGAAAATTCTCAACTTCATACCTTCACACTTTTAAACTGTGTAGATCATCACTACGACCATATGTTTCTTGGTCCACTCATCAATACCCTTAAAATAACTTTCTTCTTGATAGAACATCCCTTCATTTCCTCCTACCAGATATTCATAGATATATTTTTATTTTTCTCCTAGTCTTAATTTCCTAATATTCCATGTCTGCTAGCTTCAAAAATGGAAACTTCTTCACTTCATTCTATTTTATTAAATTGACTTTAATTTCTCACCTCCAGTCATTGTGGTTTCTTTTCCTCCTTTCTTAAAAGCATAGCATTGATACACTTTGGAAATGTTGTTACTATTCCCCAACTTGGGTAATACCCTATAAATAAACTCATTAAGATGGCTACCAAATGTAACCCACTTATCATTTCCTGTTTGAAGACATCAACATAATAAAATTGCCTGATCATACATCTTGTTATCCATAATTCATGCATATAGTTAGTCACCTATGGAAAACTTTACAATGTGGCTCTCCCATTAGAGGAAAAACTATTATATATGTTGTCATGCACACAACTTATCTCCTCCAATTGATCAATTTTATTACGGATTTACTTCTTTAATCTATGTCATCATACCTTCCAGGTTCCTTAAAAATGACCTTCATTATTACTATGATTATTCAACTTCATTAGTTGATTTCCAATATTTTCTTCCTTTATGTGCATCATCCATAGATAGACCTTATAGTGATACCTTTAGAGTACCAAGTTATGATTATACCAAACCTACAATTTTCCAATTCAATAGCCCCATATTAAGATGAATTTCTACAATGAGTGAGTTTGAATACACAGTGAAGCTGTCTCCTTGATTTCAAATTTCCCTACACGATGAAGAATCACTAGAATTAGAATGAGAGGGACCCTTTAGAAAGAAAAAGAGCACTTCACACTAAAGAAACTTGTTGAATATGGACTGATCAACAATTTTTTTTTTCTCAAGCTACAACAGGTCAATGAGGTAATAGATACAAATATGCTAGACAACTTGACTGTAAAACTCCCCAAACAACTTTACTTTAAACCTTTAGATGCCTCAAATATTTGACAAATATACTCTCAGAAATGCCCACGAATTTGATAACAATATCTCAAAAATTTGCTAACGGATTGGAGGAGAAAGGAGGCCTAGAAACCCTACGACCTTGATGAAAAGAAGTTAGAATAAACTCACGGCTAGCCCAAACATTTCCTTAGAAAATAATTAACAAAAATATGGCAATTCCTAGAAAGATTAGGCTCTTCAAAAAAAATTTAATTAGCCCTTGCAGAATTAATAATGTTGAAATAAAATGACTATATGCAATGAATGAAACAAAGATATAGAACTTTGAATGCTAATTACATGAACATTTAGTGACAACAATGTGAGCAACCGAACCTACGATTTTTAGGTTGGATAAATTTGATACGCAATCATCATTTCAAATAGCGTACAGTGAAAGAAAAACTGGTTATGATACGACCTTTATATGTAGATTCAAGCCGAGCTCTCTAGGAATGATCTCATCTGAGAATATCATTTCATGGATGTGGATATGATAATGGGCCAAAATGATCTGGATATGATATAACACTGAATGATAAAGATAGGGTATCAAATAATGGTTAAAATTACATAAAGAGCAAAGTCATTGGAACATTGTAAGTCGGTGCCATTATAGGTTTAATGCTTTCTATGTGATTTACTGTGACAATAGTATTGAGAATAAACTCTTGTATGACAGGTTCCAGAATCGAACCTTAACTTTCCTTTCATATACAATATAATAAATTGAGATTCGAACACTTCACCTTCAGTTCAGAATCCATATATCTAATGTGAAATAAAATGAAATTTTGAATATTGTTTACAATTAGAAAGATTCATCAATTAGCTCCAATACACAGATAAGCAAGACAAAAACAACATATAAGGATCTGAGGCAATGGTTAAGTTTTGTTTTCCTTTGTTCTGTGGATTATATACCCTGCCCAAAATCCTTGTCATTGAAAGAACTTTGTCAAAACAGGTCATGTAACTCTGTCACTAGAACAAGAATATTATTGCAGTCAATATCAGAGATCTTCAAACGTCATCAACAACATACAACTTATCACTATTTGCAATATCCAAGTCTCGTTAAATTGCCAAAGCTTTTATACATTCGGCAACTTTCCCAAAGAGAAAACAGGCTGAGGTTTAGTGAAGAGCTATTCTGTCAAAGCAGTGATCTTTTCATACTACAACACAGGCAACCCACCTATTTCTATGCTTGGTGCAATCACCATAGATCAAAGAAAACTCACAACTTGTGCATTCAGCGAAATAGACAATCACACTACTGGCAACTCGGATAAACCACTATCACTTCAACTTTTCTTCCCTCTACTTAAGGTGAATCTAATCACCACTAGGGGTTTCCCTAAATAACACTCTTAAATGGCATTTCAGTTCGTATATGTGCTGCAGGGAAATACCCTGTTTTCGGTAGACGTAGGATAGCTCTCAATGTAATGTAGGTATAATGTACTGAAATCTCCTTCTCATGGATAGACAAATCCATAAACTAATGAGTTTGTTACTAATAATCAAACTATTGTTTCCATCATGCAAATGGAGCTATTATCAAAACGAAGCATGTATTTTCAGACATCAATAGAATAGAGGAAGCTCTGAAATTAACATGTTTACTAAATACAGGGACAACATTCAAATAGGGCAGCAAGAAGACAGAGTCACAAATCTGAAACAGAATTGAGATGTATTTTCTTTGAATTTAAAGAAATCATCCAGGAATAAAAAATGGTCCTAATTCAAATTTTGGTTATTTATTTATGTAAACACCAATGCAACCAGATACATAATCCTTTGACAAACGCTGATGGCAAGTATAATGTTTTAGAAGTCAAATTCTGAGGCAATTTCAAAGTGGTGAAAGTGATTCAAGAATAAAAAAGGCAAAGCTTCCCACTTTCTATCTCAACTCTAAAATCATCATGCAGTTGAAAATTTTTGTTCATACATTTTATCAAATAGTCTGTATGCATCCATCCTGACGGGATAGTCACGGTGATTTCACTAATCTGATATAATGTCAAAATATAATCCAAATGAAGATATGCCTAGGGATTTGTTATGATATACCAAGACTCATGCTACAACTGGCATATTCTTCAAATTTATTAAAATACTCTAAGAAATTCAAAAACTGTTGTGACACATAGTTATGGAACTATAAAATTTTAGGCACAGAAAATAGGCATTCCAGCTTACAAATTTGAGTCTAAACCTGCATATAAAGTGGGCATTCCAGCCTACAAATTTGAGCCTAGCTGTTGAGCAGATGCAAAGTTTTCAAGAACACATTTCGTCAAATGGTTAGCATGCAACATCAAAATCAGTAATTCTTCCAATGTTTCAGCCTGAAAATCAGTCTCTAACTTTACATACCCATGTTGTGGCAATTCATGATGAATTTAGGAGTGACACCACCCTAAATACTATGCTAATTTCGGGGTTGTTATAGGCTGATTTCAAATTTTGATAGTCGCAAAGATTTAAAATTGATTTATGAAAATATCGTTAGTGTTTGATCTAAAAATATCATCAGTGAGTCCTAGAAATTATTCAGTGGATCCTTCCAAGACATAGAGGTTCACCTAGGAAAAAATATTGATATTTCTCAGCATATTTATAGGAGCAATGATGAACTCTTATGTAGAAGTAACATTGGGAATTCCAAGCAATATGCAAATTTTGATTCTCCTAACAAAAAAATAAGAATGGAACAAAATCAAATCATAGTGAATCAAACTCCATTTTGAAAGCTTCTATTACAGAGAAAGTGGATGAGTCTGCTGATGCGAAAGTGGTTTCCATAACAAGGGTAGGCAAAGAAACGATATCCAAGAAAATAAAAATACATCTTTCATCATGCTATGCCTGTAATGATAGTGAATCATCAATTAAAAATGGATAAGGATGGGGTTGTTCTTGGGAATGTCGGGCAAAGGTTCTTGGCAGCAAAGCCAGACATAGAGGAATCCAGGTTGAAAAATGATAATTTACCCACTACACAGAACCCAGAGGATGTAACAAATATTATTAGTAGCCAACAAATGGTTCATGAAAACCAAGTTATTCAGATTTCATACCATCATCACGAAAATATACCTTTTGCTGGCTTTCCTGAAAGGAAAAAGATATATGAAGTTGGAGGGCAGTCTGACGTGTGCCATTACTATGAAAAGGAAGAAGTGGAAACCATAGCTAATTTGAAAAAAACAAATAAAGAATGTACTCTGAAATACCTAGAAGGAAACGAGGAGCAGAGGGGAAATATCTCTATATTGTATAAATCAGAGAAAAAGTCATCCACTGGTTATGACAAGATTTACACTGAACATATCCAAAAAAACATTGATAAACGTGTCATTGAGAATTTGTGTGAGAAAGTTACTTCTGAACGTGCAGATCGTAGTAAGCAGTTAAGACTTTCCAAATCAAATTCAAACTTGATTAAGGCAGAACAACTGTGTTCTTCTAGCAATGAAAATGGATAGCATGCCCTGAATCTCAGAAAATTGCAAGAAGAGATTAATGGATTGCATATTGCGAACAAGCTTTGCTCTGAAGTTGTTTTTTTTGTCCCCCAAATGAAGAATGTAAAGAATATCATGAAGATGCTGTTGTTGTATTTACTAGTGAAGCACATTTGGCAAATATGGAAACTTCTAGAGAGGGGAATATATTACATGGGGTTTACTCCTCAAAATATGAAGTGGGTAGGTTGACAGACCAGGAAAATGATGTTAAAGAAGCTCAGAGGGTGTTGGTGATGGGACTTGTTTTCTTATTGCTTGTATTTGGGTGATTCTTCTTTCATAAATTTGAACACAGGTGAGATTGACTCTTCCAGAAATTTAAACATAGATGATTTTACTTGCCAATCCATTCCAAACACCAAAACCCCATAGGCCCAAATTAATCAAGCCTCCAAAAATTTTAACTCATTGAGACTACTTGCCAATCGATATAAAGGGAGTTTAAGGACTACCAGTACTATTAAGCGATGCCGACTCCATAGAAAGCAATTCCATTTACTCCTATCAAATCTCCATAAAGCAAGATATTATACCGATATAGAAGATCAGAGACGTGAATGCAACACATGGAAGGAGTCCCACAAAAAGTTCGAGGAAGTTGAATAATTAGATAAATATAATGCTTCTCCTCTGATTAAGCTCTAGGGTAGGTGACTCCACTACCACAGGGTAAATAGAAAAACTCTCAGTGACAAACAGAAATCCACAGGCTACAAAGAAAGCATTGGAAACTGAAATAAGTATACCACTGCCGCGATTGGTGATACTGCTGCGTCATGATTTCATCTAGGAAATTCTTAACATTGTCAACATTTAGTCAATCCCCTTTGCATCAAAAACTAAAGTTTCAGACAGCTGCACATGCTTACGTGACTGGTCAATGTCATTAAATCTATCCTACCTTGATTTGTAATTTTAATGTCATGCAAATCTTCCCTTGTTTTACGGCAATCAATTGAAAACACCTTTATATTATTTTGTCTTTTATTTTGTTGTGCAGGACTGTAAAAATGGTTGAATAGAAAGTTATATGATTGAAGCATCATTTTTTTTCTTGGCTAAAATCATTTAGATCGAAGTTTTCTACATTAAAATGTCTATAGGCCCTAAGATTTGAACCTAGTCTCTGATACCATATGTAACAGCTCTGAAATAACAACACATAATTAATTAGATTAATCAAGCATTTTATAATCAACAAGCAATTTATCAACTAGTTAACATCAATTTCAAAAATATATGGGTAGAGAGACAACTTACCTGTGGAACGCTAGTTGAATTCTGCTACCTGCAACAAAGTCTTGGGGACGGCTCTCCACCCAACCGTAGGCTCAGTTGTGCCAAATCTTGCTACAACTGGCCATCCCGAGCCCTCAATCAACGTACTACTGCCAGGGTATCCTTTGTCTCAAAACACTATTCTCCCAAGAGAATGGATGGTGGAATGCCTCTCATCTTCCTCCTCATCTATTAAATAGAGCAAACATTGGAAGGGGAACCACATGCACACACTCCATGTGTCAACATGCAACTTTACTGCTTTTTCTGTTTTTATTTTTATTTATATATTTTTTAGAGCATGTAATTAATTTATTATTATTTTTATTTTATTACTATTACTATTTATTTATTTATTTTAATATTAATATATATTATTTATTATTTATTATTAAGGGACATTACACGATGGAAATAGATCAACGCTTATAGAAACACTCCTCCTTGATTTTCCTACCTACCCTTTATGGTCGAATATTTTCATTGAAATGAGTTGGCAGGAAGAACATTGACCAGGTATATGCATTATGGCTAGAAGCATAATTTGTACATTGTAAAACAAAGACTTCTACTATATCGTATGGTGACTGTATCTTTTATGAGAGCATACTGAACCTTCCCTGGTCCATATTGCTTTATTCTAGTGGGAACTTTGGTATGAACATAGCTTCCAACTTCACATTGGATGAGTTTTGAAATTCGATATGGAACAATTGGCATAATTTTATGTATAGGTGATTTGAATTCCTACATCGAATATGAGGCGATGATTTGCACAACATGAAAATATTCAATGTAATATTAAGGTCACTATAGGTGTGATTTATTAAGCGTCTTATCCATATTCATGAAGGCTATTCATTTCCTTGTTAGACATTTGTTCATGCAAATGCTAATTCCATTTATGAGTGAAAGACAACGATTTTGAGAAGAATTTGAATTGAATGGGTGGGTCACCATTTCAATTTCAATCCTTGCATTGGAAAACAAATAGACAATAAGTTATATAAATATATATTTTTGGAATGTTGTACAACTAGTTGATTGAATTTTGAGAGACCAGGTTCATGAATTGCCTAGCAAGACGAAGAAATACAAAAAAAGACTTAAGGAAGAGGAGAAGAAGTGAAACATGATTGAGATATAGAATCAAAGGAGATAAACAATTGTAAAAGGTGTAGAGACATAGTACAAAAAAAATTCAAAGGAAGAATTCAGAATTTAAAGACCAGGTAAGCCAACAAAATAAAATTTTAACCTATTAGGTGATTGGTGTCTCCTTTTAGGTAGTAACCTGAAAAAAAAACAGGTTGGAGCTTGTAAGAAGTGGGAGTGGGTGCTTCCATCAAGTTGTTTCTTGCAAGAGAAAAGAGAGGTTGAACCCTCCTATAGGTAAGATCCTACAAAAAAAGATCTAAAAAGGGAGTGGGTGCTTGCATTTACATCATAGCAAAATTCATTATTTTCTCCCTTTTTGGGTTCCCACTTATATATGGTGACTACATGTGTTTCTTATATGCTTGTTTTAGTTTTCATGGTTAATCGTTGAACATATACATAAGTTTGCTCATTCTTAAAGAAAAGGTTGTTAAAAAAAATTAAAATTGGCCATTATTAAAAGACTCAATTACTGATTCACCCCCATCTCAGTAATTTCATAGTTTCAAACAATTGGTATCATAATGGGTTCCTTTTGTATCAACATAACAACTAGAAGGAATATCTAAGTCATAATAATGGCTAATCAGGAAGGGTG
Organism: Pinus taeda; assembly: GCA_000404065.3. Taxonomy (NCBI): domain Eukaryota; kingdom Viridiplantae; phylum Streptophyta; class Pinopsida; order Pinales; family Pinaceae; genus Pinus; species Pinus taeda. The sequence goes on along the minus strand of APFE031048460.1, from coordinate 105,620 downwards.
TTCAACAAATAAAGCACCTTTCTTAATTGTACTAATTATACATTTTGGAAAGTTAGGATGAGAACATATTTGATTTCCCTTGGAGTAGATGCTTGGGGTGCTATTGAGCATGGTTATGAGAAACCCCCTGTTATTGTAGATAAAGATGATAAATTGGAATATCCCTTCAATCCATTAGCCATGAATGCTATCCTTAGTGGGCTAGTTGAGTTACGATGTGTGAAAGTAATGCATTATTTCTTCAAGTCGATGAAATTGATAATGTTATGAAGGTCTGGATGACACCATTAAGGAGTCTACAATAGTCCAAAAAGTGTTGATATCTCTTCTTGCCAAATTTAATCCTAAAGTTTTAGTTATTGAAGAGATGTGTAATATTGAAACTTTAATAATGGATCAATTGTTTGGATCTCTAACAACATATGAAATGATGATTATGAAAGGAAAGTTAGCTTCAAGACATGTAACATTCAAAGTAAATAGGAAATCTATAGAGGAATAATAATTCTCAAGTTGAGGTTCAAATGAAGAAGAAGTTAAATTTGTGAGAAGACTAAAGAAAGGGACTGTTAAGGTTAAAGGAAAACTTCCTTTTAAGAGCTTTAATTGTGGAAGAATAGGGCATTGTCCATTTAAGAAGGAAGAGAATAAGTCAAAGGGTAAAGAAAAAAATAGATACATTAGAGTAAAGAATGAGAAAGGATTTAAAAATAAAATCCTTTACACCCAAGATACCAATTACTCTAAAGAAACAAATGAATCTTATAATGAAGAAGGAATTATTGAATTCGAGCTTATGGCCCTATAATCTCAATCTGAAGAACATAATGAGTGTGATTTAAGTGAAGAAAAAGAGGATGGATTTGATCTTGAAAGAGAACTAATCAATGCTATAGAAGAAATTTACAAGCTTAAGATAAAGAACATGAAACAAAAGGAAATGTTGATTAAATATGTTAAATGAGAGCCTACTTCTGAAGAAATTCTCATGTTAAAAGTTGAATTGGAGGAGGCTAAAAAGGTTGAAGATATCCTATTACAACAATTAAAAGAGAAAAGTAAAGAATGTGAAAAGTTGGAATAAGAGGTAGTTTCTCTTAGAAAGAAGTTAGAAAAAACATGGGCTAAATTAAATGTGAATCTTAAGCACATTAAGGAGCATGAGAAGTTGGAAGGAATACTTAATTCTCAAAGATATTCTCCCATGAAAACTGGTTTGGGTTATGATGGAGAAACCAACAACAAGAAGCCTGAGGATAAAAGGCCCATCAACTTCATCAAATCCATCACAAGAGATAATGACAACAATCAGTTGTTAAAGGATAGGGAAGTTGACAACACACCTCAGTAACAACAAAGGAACAATTCCACTCAACAATAGCAAGGTAAAAACTCCACTCAGATCAGACAAAAAAGTATTCACAAGCACCAACTATCCCCAAGTATGGAAATTTCTTCAATGGATATTGTTATTTGTGCAAAATTTTTGGTGAAAAAGCTGTGAACTTCGAAGCGTATGTTAGAAGAAACCAAGTAAGAAACCAAAGAAGAAATGAAGTTGACAACAAATTTGTAAATGCAAGTAGAAACATGTAACACACCTCCTTGTCTAACCAGAGGTGGTTAATAGTTTACCCAACTCTCGTTGCATGGTTAAAAGAATGGGGTAAATTTTATTTATTTTTGTTTTTTGTTTGATTAGTCATAGGTTCTCCATGTCAGTTGTATGGTTCCATATTGAACTATACATTTTTGGAATTTATTTTCGTTTAGAAAGGAACCGACCATTACCAGTTTAAATACCACATATACTCACACAACCCCTTCAGAGGAGAAAATAACAAGATAAGGGTATTTATAAGATGATGGGTTGCTAGATTGATTATTTTAAAAGACTCCTAGGTTGGAACCTAATATACTAAACTCTCTCAACCCATGAACAATCTAGTGAAGTAAAATTTGATCCCTAGAATGTTGCTTCATAAAAAAAGGTGTGTTAATGACATTATCAAAGAGAAACATCTCGTTTGTAATTTCCTAAAAATGCATGTAGAAACATCAATGTTTTAGCACACAAAAGGAAACAAACCCTTTGTTAGGTCAAGGTTGGGAAGCAAGCCTCACAGTGAAACTAGGGCCTATAATTAAAACCTCAAGTACATGTAAACATTAGCAATCTCCATTTCCCCACCAAAACAATAGAAATGTAATTCCTCCATAGATTTCTTTGATGTATCAAAGATCATGACTTTACTCTTGCTAAGTCTTACCACCATTTTCTTAAAAGCACAAAATCTAGCTAAAGCAATGAGTTGCCTCTGTAGGCATATGGGAGTGAAGGCAAAGAGGACCACATCATTTGTAAACAAGAGTACTGCAGTAAATACATGGTGTACAATGTAGTGGTCATATAAACAACTATTCTCTCTAAGGTACCTTTCTATCTCATTAATGTCAATTCCAAATAATGTAGATGAAAGGGGGCAACCCTGTTTGACCTAATAGTGCTCCTGATAAAATCTGAAAGGCCTTGTTGTGTACAAAACCACCGAACAACTGTATCATATAGCCTCATAACAACTACATGAGGACCTCAAAGAAAATGGGCAATCTTGAAAAGAAACCCCTTGTGACAAAAGCAATTAAATCTAAACTTCTAAAATTAGAAGAATTGACAGTTATCTCAAAATGCAGATTTCCCTAAATTATTTGACTCAATCAACTTCATGAAGGAAACCATTTCTCTCCCTCCTAATGAAAACTCTCTTCTCAGTGATAACACCCATCACAACTTTGATGGATCTTCTTTAAATAATTGTAGCCCCTCATGTGGTCTGTATAAGTCATGTATCAATATAATTACAAAATCATTTTCGACATGGTAACAGGTTTCACTACCATCAATGTCACAGAAGAATTTGATATCCTAAAAGGCATTAATGAGTTTATCTTGTGTAAGATCAAGCTAGTTAATGTTTGCTTACACCAACATTTGCTTATTTAATGTTTGTAGCTAGACTATGTATTTCAACCATTTGATATACCGTGTTGACTTCATTTTGTTGAAGAATTCCATGTTGTTCAAATGAAAGACTTGTGAAAACCTCTGTTAAGCATCCAACCTTAATTGATTTAAATTGAGGTTGATAATTGGTTGAAGGATTTAAAGTGGGGAGATGATGATTATGATACTCCATGCGTTATAAAACAAAGCTGAGGCAGAGTCTTACTTCTATTGAGAGTCCAAGAGCATGATAGCTTCATATTATTCTTCTTTTAAATACACATGATATTTTACTACTAAATAACAAAATACACATCAATATTTATGTTTCATGGAGCCAAAGGGCATCCAAAAATTTATATTGTTCCTCATGTTAGCACAACTAGGTGCTAGTATGAGTAGTTTGCAGTGAATAATTCTATCTAGATACCAGCTGTTATTGGCCATTTTGTCACACCCAATCACTGAGCCTCCTAATGGGATCAATAAACATCCTATCCCCCCTTGTCACCATCTTGCACAAATCCCTATGCATGCGCCTTTCATTTCCTAGTGTTTGAGCCCTTAACTGCTTCATTTGAGCTAGTTTGAGGACCAACGCTCCTTATAAGCCTACTGGGGTGCGTTCACTAGCAGGTTGCTCAAATGTGGCTTGTGTTGGTCACCAACAGGTTGATCCCCTTTGCACTTGCGTTGGTTCTAGAAATTCGAGAGAATGATCAGGATTCCAGAAGCTTCACCTTCTAGGAGTTTCCAGAACTTTTTACAACTACTTACCTTGGATAAAATATTCAGATCCTATCCATCCCTACATTGGAGTTTTCACCACTTATCCTTTGATCCTATGCCTCCATCAAAGGTGGATTTCTTACCCTAGATTGGTAATTGGATAATAATTCCCAACTTACCCTAATTCTCTAGATATTCCCAACTTTCTATGTGGTTGGGGTTGGATTTTGGAGAGTGATTATGCCCTTATACTATTATAGTGAGTGGTCATCATTCCATGCATTTAGGGTGATTGGAGGTGCATATTGTTACAAGGAAAGGACAAGTCAACAACTTGGAGGAGCTCTTCTACAATATCCAATGATACTTATGGTTGTAATCTCCTTCCATTTATAGTAATGCAGAGAATTCATTGTTTTCCTAAATGTGACATTGTTTCACTTATTTCAATACCATGTTGATCTACTGAATGAAGTACTTAGATGATATTGCATAGATCTCATAGTTTCTTGGCTTGTGTTATCTGACTGTGCAGGTTATAATTTCTGCAATAAGAGTTGGGATTGGAGCTTCCAAGCTGAAGGAGTGAAGCGTGCGAAGGATTCTAGGTAGGCCTCATTCTATCATCTATTTAATTTAAGGAAAAACATTGTGTTCCTTGTCTCTCTATTGTTCTAGGTTAGCCACTGACCTAGGGGAGATAATTTTGTCTGCAATCATAAATTTTGTATAACAAATTGGTGACATTGCTGGGGAATGGAGCATTCCCTTGGTGGTATCCTTATCCATTATGTTTGTTTACCTCCTTGACAAACCTTTTTTTGTATCATCCAACCAAGAAAAGACCTAGGAAGTGATTTGATTGAACCTTTTTTTGTAATTTTTGTGTCGAAAACCTCTTTCCTAGGCCCAAAACACCCCTTGTGTCTTTGACAAAGCATTGCACCTCACCTTGGCCCACTCTGCACCAGTCTTGCAACGCACTGGTGCCTCTTCTGCTCCAACGTTGGCCCCTCTTTTTGCATGAATTTTACCTTGGTTCTCGAGCCCATCTTTGGTCATCCTACTTTTAACTGAACTTCCCTGAGTCTTCAGTGTCTTGTGGTCTCTCTAAAGCCTCCATTTGGTTTGCATTTGTGTTGTTTTCCTTTGTTAAGAATTGGTTTTTATTTTTCTTTGTTCTTATTAATTGGTCGCTTGCAAATTTTTTTCTATTGATTGCTGATTGCTTGGATGAATCTTTGTTTTAGCCCTCATTCTGAAAAGTGTATTTGAATAAGTAATTGAACATTTTTCATCTTAGTTTTCTCCATTTCAAAAATTAAGTGTGGTGAAAAGAATAATTTTTCATCAACATTTAGGGTTTTGCATATACATTAGTATAGGAATAGTTACATCAGAAAGGAAATTACATCTTGCATCTTGTTTGCTACATATTGTGTGTTGCAACTTGATTGCTTCTTCCCTTCCTTATTATTTTCATTGAAAGAGAAATAATTTCTATTTTCTCATGCTATATTTTCATCTTAGGATATTCACGTCACATTCGTTGTGAGCTCTAAAGTTGAAACATAATCAAAGATAAATAGTAATATTTATTGAATCAACCTAAGGATCATTTGCAACATTAATGCAAAAATTTAGAGTTCTAGGCTAGAGACGTGTTCTAACGTTGTTAAACGTATAAGTTGTCATTGTTTGCTAGCGTTGCATCCCGGGGGTGAAATCTCGTTCCAGTATGTGAGTGTATAGGACCACACTCCATGTACCTTCGGGTATATTGGTGGCGCTCCACACATGTAAATTATATGGGAATCCTCTCATCAGACTGTTAGGCATTAGACAACACTACTACGGACTGCACTCCCACATACCGTCGCGTATATTTTGGGAGTCCCCAATAGATTGCTATCCATCCATTGGTAACTGAGTCTTCCACCTTGTATACCGTGATAAACTGAACACAACATTTAGGGAGATTGGTTGTTGTACGTTAAGTACTTGGTTTTCCAAGGTATATATTGTAGTTTGCGGTTGCTTGGTAATGTTTTATGCCTAGATTACCCTATTTTTTATTTATTTCTTTTTGTGTTAATAAAATTACTGCCCAACGTGGAAGAACAAAATCCCCCTCCCCGTCATTTGGGTAGAACGAAAAATAAGCCTCCACTTCCTATAGAGGCTACTCTTAATCGTCATTGTAGACATAGTCAAGTGCAAACTACAGAATTAGGAACATCAGGAACTACTTCTGGCCCTCCACCTGATATTTATCATCCATAACTATCTATCACTTTTAGTTTTGAACCAGAGATTATGTCTATTCCTGTTGGTGACAATGATACAACTGAAACATAAGTCCCTAAAACTTTGTTACCTGAGGTCATTAAATCTGATCCCCCTCTTTACTTGAGTCTTTGGGACCTTCCTCATCTCTTCCTTTGTCTCAGATAGAACCAATATATCTTGGGCCTAACGGTGAGCCTATTCTATATAAACTTATAGGTATTGAAGAGATCCCTCAAGAAGAGCCTTGTCCTTCTAGTCATGTTCATTGGGAAGGAATTCATTTAAATCAAACTCAACCTCTTCCACCTCCTCAACCTCAGACAAAATCTCCTTTACTTTATTCTTTGGGCTTACCCGCGAATTTCTCGTGAAAATCTTCATTAGGATTGTTAACCATGATTGGAACTGATTCAAACTCCCAGCCTATGTCCACCACTATGGTTGAGACATCAAGCATTTCATCCTCATCCATGTTTGTAACATCACTATAAGCTCATTTATATGGTGGCCTGTCTGTCCCGCCTGGCTATCAGTTATTATCTAGTACCTTTTCTGGTGCAACTTCCAGTCCTTCGACCTCTCCCATGACATCCAATTCGGGAATAATGTCTGGTACCTCTCTTATGAACGCCATACAATATTCTCCTCTTCCTCCATCTACATCTACAATAGATAATTAGGCTGGACCTTACGTCAGTGGGAAAAACTACCCTCAACAGGCCAACCCTCTTTATGTTGGGTACCCTCCATCATCTCTTCCTCCCATGCTAGGGGGGGAACTTGTTGTTGGTATACCTCAATATGGTAATCCACCTAGTTACAATCCTCCTCATCCTGGAATGGATTCCAATGTTTGGAAACCTATTTTACTCGTACAACCTGGTTCATATTGGGATCGACTATTGAATTCTCAAACTGTACAATCTTCATCGCAAATTCCTACCTATCTGTCACCACCTCAACAAGCTCAAATACATGTGAGCCAACCTTTACTACCCATTCCAACAGTATCTGGTTGTCCCTAGATCCTGATTCGTCAACCTGTACAAGGTACCTCACCTTCTCAATTGCTTGCACAAGGTACTCCTCAAGTTTCAGTAGTCCAAATTATTTAGAATTTGGCATAGTCCCAATCAAACCCATACTAGGGGGAAATGCAAACTCTGACTGGGAAAAAATATGGGTCACATCAAGTGCCTTTTCAAGGCTAGAAAATCCAAACCCAACCATTCTAGCATATTTAATGCCATCTTGGGACTAGATAACAAACCCACTTATATGATGGTTATCAGACCCCTCCATGTTCTGGTAACCAGGTTCCTTATTATTAGAACCCTCCTTATTTAGGAATGAAAGTGCCTGTTTCCCAAGATATCCCTTCATATCCAGGTCATCTGCCTCCAGACTTTAACTAGAAATTTCCTTTTATGGCTACTCTTGAATTATTGGATAAAACTCGACTTACTAATGACCCCATTTCTCATTTGCCATGGTGGCCAATTATTCCCACTAAGTTTCCTTTTGATATCTCAAAGTTCAATGGGAATCCTAGAGAAGACTCGTCGACGCATGTCATGATGTATCATCTATGGTGTTCATCCAATTCACTTAATGATGATTCCATTCGACTCTGCCTTTTCCAACAAACACTTACATGTATCGCAATTAAATGGTATATTAAATTACCTAGATCGTCATTTCATGACTTCAACACTTTAGCCACTACCTTCTAGAAATTGGAACGAAACTATTGACTAACTTTAAACAATCAGACTCTACCCAAATTTCCAATCACATTCATGAGTGGAGATGTTGTCGTCGCTGTTCAAGACTTATGTTCTCGATCAGTTGTTAGCATAATGGTTTGTCAAGTCTCTATTAGCTCCCATAACAGAACATGTGGCCAAAGGTGGAGTTGTGACCGAAGAAAAAGTTATTGCTTGTGTTCAGTATTTAGATCTAGTCTATATCCAATCGAGCATGCTATATGATAAGATACCAAACGCTCCGAGACCTTCGAATATTGTTCCTCCTCCACCTGGTAAAGAATCTCATGCTGCCGATGGAATTATAGGTGTTACTAGTTTGCATTCGGTGAGTAAACCATCTGGTATTGCTCTTACCGCTCCTGCACAAAACCCTCCATCTCATCCTCCCATGGCTTCTGCTTCCAAGATAAATGTTGTCTCATTTGATAAAAGAAAGTATCAACAACAACCATGAAGCAAGAAGAATGGTAAAGGTAAGAAAAAGAAAGGTTCCTCACCATAGGATAAACAAACAAATTCGTCTTCCAATGAGAAACGAAAGCCTTGATACCCATGTTTGATTTGTAATGAGGATCACTTTACACATGATTGTTTGCACCACACTTAAGTGAATCAGTTACTTAAATCATCCACTTATCTCGCTGTGCTGACCAACCCGTTTCTCAATCAGGAGACCCATATGGTTACTCGAGATGCCTCTTCCTCTAACACAATTTTGATGCTTTCCTCCTCAAAGCTAAAGTCCGATGTCATGGTGGCCACTTGAAATAAGAACTACGGTAATGTGAATCCACTAAACAGTCACGCTACTGATCAACCTACCAGTTTAGCACCACCTTCATCTAATCCTCATCCACCCCCACTTCCTACAGAATTGATTATCAAGCCTCTGAAGGGTATAAGTCTAGGAGAGCTACTCAAAATTATAATGTAGTTGAAGACTTGGCTCAGTCTCCTTCGGATATGTCAACTCTCGAGGTGTTGAAAAATTTCCCCACCCAAAAAAATGGCTTATTGTTAGCTAGCCGATGTGTGGATCTGTCGGATTCCAACCTAGTGGTTTTCTCTCATGAAAACTATACCTCTCGACTTCAGACTCAATTAAATTTTATGATCCAGGTCATTTTCCATGGTAAGAACATTCATCCTTCTATTGTGGACAAGGAAGATTCGACCTGCATCATGTCCTTGTCTTTCCTGAAGGTGATTATTTCACCCCAACTGAGTCAATCAACCGCTACATTAAAAGCCTTTGCTGGAAGGACATACAAACCTTGTGGGATTTTGAACTCCCTCCAACTAGAATTAAGGGGAAAAGCCATCTCCATTGAAGTAGAAGTTATCGACGGACCTTTGGATTATAATATTCTACTGGGATGTACATGGGTTTATGCTATGGCTGCCATTGTTTCAACTTACTTTAGAATGATCACCTTCCCTCATAAATGTGAGATCATGGCCATAGATCAAATCACTATTTCGCCTCTCATTCCAATGTTACTAGAAGTGTTTGTCTTGTAGGGGAAGCCCTACATTCCTATCAACATGTTGGAGCTGGTTTTTTGAAGGATTCATTGCTCATGGGAACTTTTTCGCTCCCTCCCCCTCCCCTTCCCAGCTCCTCCACTTCAGTTGCTTATATGAACATGATATCATCATCTACGATCCTAGATGATCCATGGATTTTCCCTGATGAAATTGACATCAAAATTTTTTGCCACTGAATGCCACATAGCCCTGTTGAGAAATATTACAAAGCCATCTTCTCGGCTTGTGTGGTCCATGCTTTTTCTTCGATGAATTGGGTAGATCGATCACTGGATTATGGCTCACCCTATGATTCTTTCTCGCGTACATTCTCTACTGACAAAAGCATCATGGAGATCATGATGTTAGATGACGCGTCGTGGGACGAACATCATCACTGTTCCTCCTTCCTAGATACCATTGAAGAGAATATTAGTGGTGAGTACCTACCTAATTTTATCGTACCCTTTACAAATTCTATTTCCATTCATGAGATTGACTCTGAAAATAACCTTTCGAATATCAAAGAAACCATTCCTCTCAATATTTTGATTAAGCTAGGAATAATCAAAAATTTATACATTCGAGCATCTTTCACTTCATTTGAAGTCGATACTTATCGAGCCCTTTGTAGAATTTCCCACTGTAGATCACCAGATAATGCAATATACTAAAGCAAAATACTTGATCTACTTCTACAAATAAACTTGCGGAAGCTTAATCGATTTTGAGCAAGATCAAATAGAACACATATAATAGAGAATGAGAAATCAATCACACATGAACATAGAAGAATACTCTGGGGAAAGCCTCAGCTAACAACCCCGCTATCTGTATTATCATACAAGTGGAAATATCTCCAGATTACACAAAGCTTTAGTTCATAAGCTATCCAGCTCTCAGTACAATCCCTCAATGCTGCTCATATACTGAATAGACACAACATATGCCTTCCTCCAGTCCTCCAAGCCTCCTATTTCCTTGCGCAGTTTCTCCTGGGTCCTTCGGCCGCCACCTGTGTGAATTAACCTCTCACACAACTCAAAAAACTTAGAAGTAACTGTGCGATATCCAAGGAATGAATTCCTTCTGCATGCAAGAGATATCCTTAATGGAATATTCCTACAACTGATAGTAGATTGTCCCATCATCTGATCTCAACTGGGTCTCTGACTGAACTGACATGCATGAGTTATTTATGAGAGAATATTCAGTTATCTGAAGTGCAGTAGTTACATGCATGCATGCATTAACTATCTAAATTCACAATCAGTTCCACAAACTGTTGGAACTAATCTAACTGGACTTAACTCAGTGAACTGAGCTAACTAATTACAACTCAAAGTACAACTCATCCTGATCACTTTAATTAAGGGATAACTTCCTCAATCAAAGGGAAAACTGTTGCATGTCTTCACATAGACTTCATGTTTGATTTTCTCCAAATAATTAACTCATGATGAATTAATTAATTATTTTTCAAACAGTTGCTAAGATCAAATTCGAATTTTAATTCTCAATTTTAGTTCAGGGACTAACTAAATTTGGAATGTATCTCGAAATGCTATTTATAGCAATGCTATTTTTAGCAATTCTATATTTAGCATTTCTTGTTGCTATTTTCAACACTCCCTCTCAACAAGAAAAGGGATTATCTGTCACCCCAATCCTATATCTGTGGAACTTGAACTTGCATTTTGACAATGCCTTAGTCAAAATATCTGCATCCTACTCCTCGGTTGAAACATACAACAACAACATGATCCTCTTCACCACACAGTCTCGAAGGTGATGATACCAGATATCGATGTGCTTGGAACTGTCATGAAATACTAGCTTCTCAGAGAGTTTGATACAACTTTGATTATTGCAATAGATCACAGTTGGATCCATCCTCTGACCAAACAATCCAACTAGAATTTTCCACATCCAAATGGCCTCACATGCTGCCTGACTGGTAGCCATGTATTCAGCCTCTGCTGAGCTAAGTGTAACTGACCTCCGTTTCCAGCCGTACCAATAAATTTCAATTGAACCAAGGTTGAAAATTCCTCCTGAAGTGCTCTTCCGGTCTGATGGACTCCCTGCCCAATCTGCATCTGTGAAGCCCTGAAGCTTCACTCCCTCTGTCCATCTGTACCATAATCCATACTGAGATGTGCCTCTGAGGTATCTTAGCACATGCTTAGCTGCCTTATAAAACAACTTGGTAGGCTGAACCATAGCTTGACTCAGTTGGTTCACTGCAAAGCACAAATCTGGTCGTGTGTTCATTAAATACATCAATGAACCCAGAAGATGTCGATAAATAATAGCAGCTACTACCTCACCTGAAGTAGCATCCTTCTTCCTCCAGTTACCTGCTAGAGGAGTTTGCATGGGCTTGCACTTCTCCATGTGGAATCGCCTGAGTATCTCATTGGCATACTTGCCTTAAGACACAAACACTTCCCATCCTTCTGCCACACTTCCATGCCTAGAAAGTAGTGCATAAGACTCATGTCTTTCATCTCGAACTCTCTTGCAAGGTCCTCCTTTCAAGACTTGATCAACTGATCATCACCTATCAATATCAGATCATCAACATAAAGAACAATGACCAATGGCTTAACTTCTACCACGACGTGGTTAAGGTTCACATCTGCTTCACTCTTTGTGAAGCCCAACCCAGTGAAATAGATGTCAATCCTAGTGTACCAAGCACAAGGTGCTTGCTTCAGCCTGTACAAAGCTCTCTTGAGTTGGCACACATGCGACTCATGATCGAAGGCCTCAAATCCTTACAACTTCTCAATGTACACCTCTTCCTCAATCTTGCCATTGAGGAATGCACTCTTCACATCCATTTGATGGATCTTCCAACCCATCTGAGTTGATAGTGCCAACATCGATTTGATAGATGAGTACCTTGCTACAGGAGAAAAAGTCTCATCATAGTCGATCCCCTCAAGCTGTGAGAAACCACGGGCAACAAACCTTGCTTTATGTTTCTCAACACTCCCATCAACGACTTGCTTTACCTTGTAAAGCCATCAAGAACTCACCACTGACTTGTCCTCCGGTCTTGGGACAGCATCAGAAACTATTCCGAATGATGGAGTTGTACTCCTCCACCATAGCATCAACCAAGACTAGCTACTGCACTGCTTCCTCAAAGGAAGAAGGTTCGGTCTCTACACACTCCCCAACCAGGTTCATGTAACTAGTGCACCACTCGGGTGACCTCCTCTGTTTGTGCTGAGAAGATGGTTGACCCACATTCTCTCTCACATCTAGCATCAATCTATTAGATTCCCTTGAGCGTTTCCGCTCATCTCTAGAAGACTTTGCATGAGTGGATGTCTCCACTCCCGGATCCTCTGCATGCGACTGCTCCACATCAGTTTGAGGCTCCTCCTCCTTAGGAACCAAAAGTTCCTCCTCTGCATGCAACTTGAGCTCCCTCTCAAGGGAAACTTGCATGGGTTTCTACTCGTCGAACTTCAGATCTCTGTGTACCACTGTCCTCTGACTGGTAGGCAAGAACACCTGATAGTTGTGGGGTGTATCAGTGTACCCCACAAGTATCCCCAACTCAGCTGTTGGCTCTAGCTTCTTTCAGGCATCTTTGGTCACAGGGAAATAAACTAATGATCCAAAGATCCTGAAGTGACTCACATCTGGTCTCTTCTTGGAAAAGGCCTCCACTGGTGTCTTCATTCCTAGTATACGATGGGGGCTTCTATTCTGCAAGTATACTGTTGTATTGCATGCCTCAGCCCACAAATGAAGTGGTAGGCTTTGGTCATGCAACATCACTCGAGCTACTCCCACAGTCGATCTGTTCTTCCTTTAGGCCACCCCATTCTGTTGTGGGTTATGGGGTGCCGTCAACTCTCGTTTAATTCCTTCTACTGCACAAAAGTACTTAAACTGTTGGGAGACATACTCTCCACCATTGTAGCTTCGCAATACCCTTATTTTATTTCCAGATTCTTTCTCTACCAAGGCTTTGAACTCACAAAACCTTGAGAAGGTTTGATCCTTCTTCTGTATGAAGTAGATCCAACATCTATGAGAAAAATCATCAATAAAAATAACATAGTACCTTTGTTTAGCGGTGGAGGCTGTAGAGAATGGTCCACACACATCTGTATGAACTCACTCCAGGATTTCTATAGCTCTACTGTCTCAATCCTGAAAGGAATATTTTGCATACTTACCCAAGGCACAACCTTTGCATGTGTCCATTTGCTCCATTTTTCCCTTGGGAAGTCCGGTAGAAACCTTTTGCATGATCTTCAAGGCCCCATGGTGCAAGTGGCCCAATCTTCTATGCCACCAATATCTTGGCTCTGCACCAACTCTGCTTTGGAACTCAATGCAGCACAGTCGTCTACCTCCAGATTGTAGAGATTCTTTACTCGAATCCCAATCCTCTTGGTCTGTCCAGTGCCAATATGCCTCAGGAATGCCTTTCCTTTACTAAAGACTACATCATAACCTTTGTCTTCCAACATAGAGACCGACACAAGATTCTTCTTTAGACCAGGCACATACTTTACATCAATCAGGGTGAGAGGAGCTCCATGCTCCCTCTGAAACACAACCGTACCTTCACCTAAAACATGGTACATTCCATCATCGCCCATCTCTATGCACATCTGGAGGTCCTTCTCCTCCAAGGTACTGAATAAGTTCTTGTTGCCGGTCATGTGGAATGAGGCTCCACTGTACAGGTACTAAACACATCCCACCATCGATGAAACCATGCATGCGATGAGGGTGAAATCTAATTCGAACTGAGGCCAGTGCCTCACCATTTGACTCCTTCGAGGATCCATTCTTGGATTTCTTCTGTGGACAATTTGTAGCATAATGGCCCACCTCATGACAATGAAAGCATTGCACTTTCGATTTGTCAATCTTCTTCCCACCATAGGAACTAGGAAACACTGAATATATATATATATATATCTATATATATTAAGTTTTGGTTTTACAAAATGTGTGCCCCAAGACACATATGGCTACATCTCCCATATAAAAACTACATGCAAAACATCCAAGTAGACAAGTAAATGGTGCTCATGATAAAATGACACTGCACAAGCTATCTTGCGCAGTAATCGACCAATACAACCAGGCACTCTAATTGTGTGTCGCTGAAGTTGCAATGGAAGTTGATCAACCATGGTCTCATCAATCCCCTCCTTCCATGTGGCACTCCACCTTTAATAGGATCTCTGCTACATCTGGATCTCGTAACACATCCCATCCTACCACAATGACTTGTACTAGTCCCAATACGTCCTCCTGTGGTTGTCTCTCTATACGACGGAGATATGTAGCACCCACTGGTCGAACAGGTCTAATGTCTACATGAAAAACAAATAGTTTAGTCTCAGGAACATAAAAAAACACAAAAAATCGTAAAACATTAAAAAACTTAGTGGTTGAAGTATCTCACCTAAAGCATCCCATTGCTCACCCTCAGGTAACTTGAGCTTGGGATCATCACGGAAATCCACTCCTGAATAAGTATAATCATCAATGATGATGAAATTCCTGCATAGCCACCCAAAGAAGCCTGGTGAAAAATTGGCTGCTGATGGGCCTGCATGTCGGCTCATATGGTCTATCCACCTCCTTATCCGTGGGGTCCTCAAATCGATGGGCTCAAGTACAATCTACTAAGACTGCAGTAGTGGACCCACTCTAGAGCAAAAGAGACTAATATCGTGCCATAACCGAAGTTCTTCAACTTCCCCTCCTTTGCTTTAGTAAGTTGTTCCTTCAAATTTACCAAGACACCATCACTCCAGTTGAACACTGTCAGTTGGAGACACTCTATCCCATATTGCATGTAATATTTTGTTGCTACATGTAGTGTCGAGCTGCCTACCAATATTGCAATAATGAACAAGACTGTATTCATAGGTAATTGGGTTACATCTTTTATGCTGATCTTCCCATCTATAGTAGGAAGATATCTAGGTCTACAACAGGTAGTAATATAGTCTTTCACTATCTCGCCGCCACTTCTTCCACCTAGAAGAGAGATGTGGGAACCTCGCTTTGAAAATCTTGTCAGAAAGTAAATATCCTCTACTTGCATCTCGAGAAGGTTCTCGCGAAAACTGAATTCTTGTTCTTGAATGTCCCATGAATGGACAAGGTATTTTAACAACTCCACTTTTTGCCTCATACCAAGAAGCAAAAATAATTTCAATAACCCACAATTTTTGAGCGCCTAGATGGTAGCAAGGTCGGTTTTCCACATTCAAATCTTGTTCCTCATTTTTTTCTTTCTCACTAGATGAATTCCATTTTGCGCTAATGGGTACCTGAAACATCAACAAGGGATCCATTATGCTCTTTCCCATGCAAAAACTTGACAAAATTTGAGGCAAAACTGAGAAACAACTTAGGAAAATGCACCCAATGCACCCCAACAGTGTCTACCAGAGTGTTGCACCTCTGCATGCAGTGTTTCCTTTCCTAGGTGCAACACATTTTTTGACATGGGGGGGGGGGGTGTGCGTTGGTGCCAAGGCATTTTTTACGAACCCGAGGGGCCTCAAAACCCCAAACATATTACATGAAATCACAAAAATGGACCACAGAAAGATAGAGAAAGGTCTCAATTCCTACATGGAAGCGATGGAACTTGAAATGGTTCCCTGGATTGGTCACAATCAACTGCAGAAGATCAAGGGAAAATGAGCTCCAAATACTCATTGTTGAAGGTAAAAATGACAAGTCATTTTGAGTATTTATGGTCATTTTCTCATTATTTTATTCATTTTTAGTGTTTTGACCTAGATATGCTTCATTTTTACTATGAAACAGGTATGTTTAATCCTTCTTGTGGTGTTTTGAGCATGTTAGGAGCTGTTAGTAGGTTTTCATTATGTTTTGAACATGTTATTTTGACCACAGAGTATACTTTTATCTCTTTTTCGGGCTCTTTAAACCTACGAAAAAGAAACCACCTTGGAGTCCTCATTCAGCTCTTTTCAGACTCCCAAAATATGAAAATATTGCCGAGCACTTGTCTTTTCGAACTCGTAAAGTAAACGAAAATACCTCTACTTAGTATAAGTTTAACCATTTTGCAGACTGAGATAGACTAACTACGAAAAATGAATACCTTACTTGAACATGGCTAAGAGGTTCTCTTGGGTATTGTTTCCTACTTCTTCGGACCTAAGGGACTATCTATGAAAAGGGAAATCTGGAGTTTTCTTTTTCACCTCTTTTTCAAACTCTCTAAACATGAAAAATATGTCAAGTTTTACCTTCGTTGGACTCATCAAACATCAAACAACGATGGACTTATCGATCATGATGAGGCCGAACCACTCCTTCTTAGGGTTCATTAAATATACTTGGAGGGATTCATCCAAAGGATGAACTTACAGGTCAAGCATATGTTATCATCCTCAAGCTTGTTAAAAAATAAGAGGTACTGACCAATATGGTTGGGGAAATTGGGAAAACAATGGATTCCATTTTGCTTATCGCAGCGAGTCACTCTTGAACACGACACTCTTCCACTTCATCTCCATGGCTATTGGGTTGGTAATCAACTTGTTTTTTGCTTATCATACCATTTTCAGAGCCTCCATCTCAGTTTTGGGTCAATGTTGCCAACTCCATTCAGTGTCGTTGGTGTGTTCAAGAGAAGTCATCTAGTTGATGATCGAATCTGGATTAGGGGAAAAAAATTGCTCAAAAATCAAAGTTCTCAGAATCATTCAAAACCTAAAAGACCGTGTTCATCTAAGCAATATGATCCAACCGCAACTCATTTCACTCAAAATGGAGCTCGTATGAGAAATATATTGTGTTCTGATCGATTTATCAATACAAATTTTGGGTACACGTTGACTGGGATGCTGACTAGGCATCTGTACAACCCAGTCAGCAAAAATAAAATTCCAGGGAATATTCTCAAAATATTCCCACAAGTGTCTCAATTGGGTTGTGACAAGTGTCGCCATCAGATTGGTCAACAACAGTTTTGGTGGACCAATGAGAGGTTGACACGTGACAAGCCTGGAGGTGGCCACATGCCCTCTCAAAGTTCATATAAAGTTTATTGGCAGGACGAGGAGTCAAACCCGTGATCTCGCCCACACAAGCCCCACACACCACCATTATAACACAACATTGTAACTTAAAAATCTATGGGCACGTTTTGTATTTGATAACATAAAATGTGGTGGTTGGGGGAGGTAACCACTAGCATGTGACCAACACTGCGAAACCGCTAACTGGTGCTTAATGCTAACTGCGCCATTAAGTGCTAAGTGGAGTTTAAAATTAATTAATCCTATTTAACCATTAACTAAATGTGGATTTAGTCAGCAGAATTTTTGGCGGGTCCGCTAAATATGGCACTACTCCAAATTTGGGGGGGGGGGGTTTAACTGGAGTTTCTCTAGTTTTGGTGGAGTTTTCCTAGGGAAAACTGAAGAGGCCATAAATTTGGCATATTTCGACCAATTTTGGCTCAAAAAGAGCCATTCCTAGATGATTTGGATGCTTTGAACACAATGAAACAGGTTACAGAGGCAGAAAGTCACTTCTGTCCGTGATTTTAACTACGTTGAAGTTTAAGGAAGCCTAGGGCCACCAGAAGAGGAGGTCAAGCCTAGATCACCTGAAATCCAATTGCAAAGCTTGGAAAGTCATTTTTGGGGTTTTTGGGTCTTCTGAATCCGATGGAGTAGGTTGCAAAGCCATTGGAGCACTAAAAGTGCATGTAAGTAGAGAATTTACCATTAATCCAAAAAGGGCCTAGCCATTGAAGTAGGTCCAAGGAGATGTAGCCCAGGAGGGGTGAACTCCTTTATCAGTTTTGTGTTATGATTTTTTTGTGTTTTACTTCTCTGCATTTTACTTGTTGTATATGTGTTTTAAACATTTAATTACTCTCATAATTTTCTCATAAAAGACACTCAATACTTGACACATAATCCTTCACATTTTGGTTAATTTGAGACAATCATAAACATATATTTTTAATACTGATGAGGGAGCTTGCATAGAGTTAACAAGTTTTTCCAACATTTCAGATCAAGTTGGTATCAAAGCATTGTTAGCTCATTTTAACCCTGAGATGGTTTGCCAAGGTTAGCTAGAAATTTAGTTATTGGATTTGTATTTGTGCAAGGAGAATTTAACCGTGTGCAATTTTATGTGTGTAAGTTGAAGAAGGGAGATGCTTCTTTGTTGATAAACTTTTTGAAGCTTTGTGAAGCTTTTTGATGCATTACAAGTGTGATGGCAGCTTCAACAAGTGATGTTTCTAATCCATCTTCCTTAGAAAGACTCTTTTATGAAGAGATGTTGCAAGAGCTTATCATCACGAAAGATATGGTGCAAGAGATGAAAGAAGATAGGAAGGAGAACACTACTTCAAGAGGAGTTGATGGCCATGAAGGAGGAGAAGCAAGAGATTATTGAAAAGATGCATGAGATGGAGATTCAACTCCATGATGCCAAGGGAGTATGTGCATGAAAAGGAGGTACACAATTTAAGTTTATCTTCAATTTCATCTCAAAATGAATGTTTTGGTGCTTTTGAAAGACACACTAGAGGAATAGGGTACAAATTATTGATGAAGATGGGTTATGAAGGTAAAGGGTTAGGCAAACACACACAAGGCATAGTTGAGCCAATTGTTGTTGAGGAAAGGCCTAGATATTTGGGACTTGGTTATGGAGAACATGATGGATAATGCTCCAAATCCAAGGAAGCACATGAAGGTGTTCCAAGCAGGACTTTCGTTACATGTTCATTACCTCAAGCTTTTAAAGTTTGTGTTCATGAGGAATGCAAAATTTTTATACCGACTTTGCAAGAAGATGTTCATAAGCATGCAACTAGTGGAAATGGAAAACAAGAGGATGTTGAAAGATCTAAGGTCATTGAAACCATTGTTGGTATTTTCAAATAGAGCCACTACCTCATCAAATTCACCTCTTCAAGAAGGCGACAAAGGTGAATGTGCAAGGTATAAATCTGCCTTTAATCAAGTTTCTTTTGATTATGATAAACATGGTAAATCTTCACATAATATTTGGAGAAAATTTACATGTTCCTTTTGTGGTTTGAATAACCATTTTGTTTCGAGGTGTTGGAAGAGGATAACCATACACAGGAAAATTTCAAAACAAAAGAGACAGAAAGGCAAAGGTCCATTGGATAATGGAAACCATGTTGAAAAGAAGATGTAATTATTTTTCACTCATTGCCATAAGCAGGGTCACCTTGTAGACAAGTGTTGGACTTTTCATCCAACAGGTCCTCCATGAAATTTGAAGAAGGTGGAGAGAGATTTTGGAAAGAATGGAAAAGACGATTCCATAATTGATGTGGGTCAGGATGATACACATGATGAAGAGCAGCTGAAAGAAGTGCCATTGAAATGGTTTGGAAAGAGATGGTTAGATTTATTAACCAATTAAGGCCTTGCATTTATTTTGATAATTGGATGCATTTATTTTCTCCTGAAAGTATGATGCATATTACATGAAGAAAGATGTTGGAAAAGTAGAGTTATGTTGACTCACTTAGATGCAGCAAAGATGGCAATTTGCGACTAAAAATATTCATGCATGTTGCATTCTTGAACTTGCATGTTTACGCCAGGAAGGTGTTCGGAAGTGGAGTAGGTTGACTCACTTTATTGTAGAAAATTTGGTCATTTCAGCTCTTTAAGTACTCGTACATACCAATGGGATTCTTGTACTTGTGATAGAGTTGAGAATTGTTATACATGCACGATATTTTTTGTGTGTGAACAGTGGAACTTTTAATAGTTTCATTGTGCTTGAACATGCATGAGTGATTGACTTATGTTGGTTGATTTCTTTGTTAACATGTATGTTGTCAACTTGAGAAAGTTGATCATTTCCACATGCATGAGTGTCGACTTGTGTGGTCGATTGATTATTACATGTATGTTATATCAACTTGGAAGAGTTGATTTTGTCTCCAAAGATGAAAGGGAGATGTGACGAATTGTTTCATGAGAATGCGAAATTATTGTTGTAAATCATCAAGTTGTTATACATGCTTTTGCTTGACTTGAAAGTCAGTTGTTTGAAGAAGCATGTTTTGTCGACTTGTGCTTAGTCGATGGTTTATACACCAAGATGTGAGGGTACATGGCAATGTTCACATGATGTGATATTTGTTGCTTTTAAGAAGCAAAAGGAAGAGGTTGTCGAGTTATATTCTTGCATGAGTGTTTTTCAAGGTTAATGGTGTTTCTTGTGACAAGATGTCACAGGATTTTGGAAGGTCCACGCTTGAGAAAGAGGCTCATGATTAGCCTTAATTATAAAATCATGACATGAGAATCATGTTAATACTGGAGGATGAAGGAATCAAGAAGCGAAAGTGGACAAAACTACCAAATAAATTTGCAGCTGTTGTAAAACATCAAATGGTCTACACTGTGATTTGATGTGTTCACGCCAAGAAGGGTAAGAGGTGGCGAATTCATTCTTCCAGATGTGGAATTTGGAACCATGGAGGTAAGAGAATGGTAATTTCTTTTCTTGTTATTACTGATATTGAAACTCATTGTTGTAGTTCACTCAGATGGGCTTAACTTGGAAAAGTGGTTTCTAAGGAAAAGCTTGCATCAAATGCATGTGTTGCAAAGGAGGAACATGATTCTCAGTGGGAAGGAAATCAGTCAGCTTTCCAAGCACTGGGGGATCGCTTTGGTACAATAGAGTTTTTAATCAGCAAGCAGCCAACAAGTGTTGGATTGGGTCAACAACAAAAGGAGAACATTGGTTGAAATGCCAAGCCATTTGCAAGGCAAGGCATGTCAGTGAACCCAAGTGGTTTTCATGGAAAAATTTCCAAGTAGAATTAATTGATAGAACTTGGGAAAGAGAAGAGTATTCATCTCTCATCAGATAACCATATTTTGTGGGTCCAAAATCCTGTCAGTGGGAAGGAGTGATTGGAATTTGGATTAGGGGTAAATTTTTTCTCAAAAATAAAAGAGCTCAAAATTGTTCAAGACCTAAAATACTACGTCTGTCTCAGTGATATGATCCCAACGTAACTCGTTTCACTAAAAACAGAGCTCGTATGAGAAATATATTGTGTTTTGATTGATTTATCAAACAAGCAAATTTTGGGTACAGGCTGACTGGGATTCTGACTAGGCATCTGTACAACCCAGTCAGCAAAAAGAATATTCCAAGGAATATTCTCAAAATATTCCCATAGGTGTCTCAATTGGGTCATGACAAGTGGCGGAATCGGATTGGTTAATGACAATTTTGGTGGACCAATGAGAGGCTGACACATGGCAAGCTAGGAGGCCACCACGTGCACTCTCAAAGGTCATATAAAATTTTATTGGTAGGCCGGGAAGTCAAACCCATGACCTCGCCTGCACAAGCCCCACATGCCATTGTTATGCCACAACATTGTTACTTAAAAATATATGGGCACGTTTTGTATTTGATGACATAAACCATGGCGGTTGTGGGAGGTAACCGCTAGCATGTGACCAACACTACGAAACTGCTAACCGGTGCTTAATGCTAACCGTGCCATTAAGTGCTAAGTGGAGTTTAAAATTAACTAATCCTATTTAACCATTAATTAAATTTGGATTTAGTTGGTGGAATTTTTGGCGGGTCCACTAAATCTGGCACTACTCCAAATTTGGTAGGGTTAACTGGAGTTTCTCTAGTTTTGGTGGAGTTTTCTAGGGAAAACCGAAGAGGCCATAACTTTGGCATATTTCAACCAATTTTGGCTCAGAAATAGTCATTCCTAGATGATTTGGATGCTATGAACACAATGGAATAGGTTATAGAGGTAGAAAAGCACTTCTATATGTGATTTTTCTACGTTGAAGTTTAAGGAAGCCTAAGGCCACCAGAAGAGGAGGTCAAGACTAGATCACTTGAAGTCCAATTGCAGAGCTTGGAAAGTCATTTTTGGGGTTTTTGGGTCTTCTGAATCCAGTGGAGTAGGTTGCATAGCCATTAGAGCACTGCAAGTGCATGTAATCATAGAATTGACCATTAATCCAAAAAGGGCCTAGCCATTGAGGCAGGTCCAAGGAGATGTAGCCTATGAGAGGTGAACTCCTTTATCAGCTTTCTGTTATGAGTTTGTTATGTTTTAATTCTCTACATTTTACTTGATGTATATGTGTTTTAAACAACTAATTAATCTCATAATTTTCTCATAAAAGACACTCAATACTTGATACATAATCCTTCCCATTTTGGTTAATTTGAGACAATCCTAAACACATCTTTTTAATACAGATGAGGTAGCTTGCATATAATTAACAAGTTTGCCCAAGATTTCAGATCAGTTGATCTCTGGTAAAATACTCTTAAGCCTTCATTTCATGTCTACCTTTCCTGATCCAATTCCATATCAGCATCATTCTGATAATTCTATCTCAATCATGATATATGTTTCATGTCGTTGATGGGGGATACATCAAGGCCCTCTCGAGATGGGTCATTTCCTGTCGGCATCAACACATCATCTAGGTAGTTGAATTAGAAACACCCCTTGGTACCTTGGTGCTTGCATACATAAATGGCAAGTTCCATCGCTCTCGATGACATGTTTACATTATTGGCCTTTGACTGAAAGATTTTGTGTGGTGTTCGACATCAACTCATTCTTTTACACCATATAGATTGTACTATAATACCTTGATGTCCATTAACATCATCGGTGGTTTCTCTTGCAATTGTTAATGACTTACATCATTAGCCGGTAATTAGATGGTATCTACCATGTTCGACTCTAGCTCATTGATTCACATGGTTAGACTCGTACATTGGTTGGTTGTGTGAACGAGATAAAATACCCCATATCTAGTTTCATCCATCTCGGCTATGATTTCAGGACTATACAAATATCACAATGTATGATTGTCGTGATCATATTAGAAGTCATCCAGTCATGGGTCCACTTGTTGCATTTGTGGACACGTCATTTTATCATTGTACATGTTATGTTAGCTTATGAGCTGAGTATGTGTATGCCTCCCTCAACAAACAAAGATTTCATGTTGTAAATGTATTGTAACAGATGAAGCTCGTCGGTTTTCATTGATCCCTACTTGTTACAAGGGAAATCACTTCAGAGATCAATCATGATCTCTGACTTTGCACTTTACGGGGCATTCTGCTATAGGCCATTTTTGTAACAACCCTGGCGAAAATTCCTTGTAATAAAAGTATATAAAGGCAAAGTAATAACCACAGATGATGGGAAACCTCTTCCAAGTTGAATGTTGGGAAGAATCCTAGTGATGGGGATCACTTGTGATTGTTTACGGCTAAGGAAATTGGCAAGGAAATGACTAAGGCTTTGGAAAGCCAAAATGACATTTTTGGCACATTTATTTATGAAAATAATGGAAATTAGGAGAAAATGGAGGTGAAAGGTCACAAGTTTCATGTGAGAAGGAAATTGAAGGAAAATAATGGAAAATGAAGAAAATAGAGGCCTCATTCATAAAAGGCTTCTAAGGATCAGTTGGTAACTCTTTGTCAGTTCAGTTTTGAAGCTCTCTCATTATTCTCTCTCTCTCTCTATATCATACTCTTGGAGACTTATAGTTTTCTTGGAGCACTCTTAGAGGGTGTGGCACACTTGGATTTTTGGAGCAAGAAGAAAAATGAAGATCAGGAAAGTGCAAGAGGGCATCAAGATCAACAACTACATCAGATTTTTTTGCAGGTACCGACTTGCATGTATATTTCCTTCACTAGTTTTGGCATGCATGACATATTCATGTGGATTTTTGGTTGTGATCTGTCATTGGCATGGAGGATGGTCGAGATTGACAATGGATTTCCTAGCCTTGCCATTTCCTGGATAGCCATGGTGATTGTGGGTTTATTTTCATTGTTTTGTTTTGGTTGGTTCTCATGTTTCCTTAGCTTGGCTTGAGTTATTAGTTCCTAGAAGCCCTAGTTGGACAAACACTCTAGAAGCCCTCTAACAACTTGGGTTGAGTTACTAGTCCTAGAAGCCTTGGTTGGAAAAACACTCTGGAATACTTTGGTGGGTTGAGTTACTAGTCCTGGAAGCCTTGGTTGGACAAACGCTCTGGAAGCCCTGTATAAGCTGCGGGTTGAGTTACTATTCATGGAAGCCTTTGCTAGAAAAAATTCTCTGGAAGCCCTGGAATATTTGGATGGAGACCAATCTGATGATCGTTTTGGTGATGTCCAACTAGGTGGTGGAATCATTGTTTGATGGGTTGAGGTGGATGGCCTCTGGAAGCCCTGGATGAGTTTTATTTGATGTGTTCTATGAGATCCCACACTCATTCTTGGAATATGGCACGGGGGGTGAATGGCTGAAGAGAGATTTGGATCAGCCATTCTACGGTCGAGTGGAACATGGAAGTCCCATCCCAAGTTTGGATTTTGCATCATCAATGAAAGGTTATTTCTCCTTGTATTTCTATGAGTATTTTGATGGACTATATGTGGTCTATATGGTTGTACTTTCATGAGTATTTCTGCTAACATTATGTTGGTTATGTATGTGTTCTATGACAACAACCATGTATTAATTTCATCATGTTTTTACTTGTAATTGAATGATCAACGTATCTATGACCTAATGGATGGAATGCCAGTTGACGTATTGAGGCA
The DNA here is from genome assembly GCA_000404065.3 of Pinus taeda. NCBI lineage: Eukaryota > Viridiplantae > Streptophyta > Pinopsida > Pinales > Pinaceae > Pinus > Pinus taeda. The sequence goes on along the minus strand of APFE031048460.1, from coordinate 80,636 downwards.
TCAATGGTTTTTAGCTATTCTTAGCTAAGTATGAGACCCCTATGGTCAGAATTGTTATTTACACCTGTAGATTACATATTCGTGATATGTTTGATGAAATTCCTGTCATGGCTAGTAGGGGTCCATTCAAGGTCTTAAACAAATATTTTCTTTAATACTATCATTTCCATGTTATTTTGTTGATTTGAAGAGATGGTTCAATTTTGGGCAGTGATATGGGCTCTGGGCCTGAAAAAGTGGCTAAAATCCCAGAACCGCTGGCATATCATTGATAATTTTGGTCTCTAATCGTTGGAAGACAATCCTGTGAGAGAAACTTTGGGTTTTTGGTTGCCCTCATTCCTATACCATGAGAACGACTGAGGCTTAAGTTGTCCAAAAGATTAGTGGAACCCTAAGGCAAGTTGTCTAACGCATTGGATTGGTTCCTGAGGGTCCGGTATCAGGTGGGAAATTTCTACAGGTGGGAAATTTCTACATGGTATCAGAGCTAGCTGATTTGTAGAAAAAATTCTACATGGTATCAAAGCTAGCTGATTTGTAGGAAAAATTCTACAAAATTCTACATGGTATCAGAGCTAGCTGATTTGTAGAAAAATTCTATAGAATTCTACATGGTATCAGAGCACATGTGATCAAGGAGAGAATAGTATACTGAGAGGGGATTGCAAAGTTTTGAGTTTTGGGCCGAGAATTTGCAAAGCAGATCTGAAAATTTCTATACAAAATTTTTAGAAATAAATAGTAGGTTTGGATTCCTTGCGGAAAAATACCCAAAAAAAAAAAAAAAAATCGGCTGAATCAGAGTTCGGATGAGGGAGATATCGCTGATTTAAAATCAGCTCTTTTTCTAGAAAATTTCGCGACGGCGGGAAAGTGGAAATAGACTGGTGTGCTAGCCAAGAACCTCTATGCACTTGAGGTACAAGATGCATGCAAAGCCTTGAGGAGCAAGGCAAAGGTTAGATACTTGGTGGTTGAGAGGGAGAGTAAATTACCTCTCAACATGCAATGCCAGAAGAAGTCTTAGACAATTGTGGAGGAGCCACAAGTGGTGAAACAGCTTCAAAAGGTTGTGGAGTAGCCACAACTAAAGAAGCTGAGAGGAGATCGAGAGGGAAACTTTGAGCTAGGTGGGCTGAGGGATCACATGCAACCATACCTCCAGGTAGGAGGTGGGGCGATATATAGTGATCGTCCCAAGGAGGAGGGGCAGGATCCTTGAGGTATCCAACCTCTTGGATGAGACCTTGCTACAGGAGCCCCGATGTGGGGTAGCAAGAACTGATTGATTGGGTAGAGAAGGATGCGGATGGAGCGGCAGAGAGAGCGATAATGCAGGGAATCCTAGGACAGTGCATAGCTAGCAGGCTGCGGCAATGCGAGAGGCACAAGTGTTTTGCACAGTGCTATGTGGCACAAAGAGGTGTGCAATGGTGTGAGATGCATGCAGATGTTGTAGTAGTGCAGAGGTCAGAGAGGGAGCACTTGTCAGAAGCAGGTAGAGCTTCAACATCAGAGTGTTTTCCTGGCCCAATAGAGTGGTCAGTTGGGAGTGTTTTTGTTCTGTGTTGTTGCAGCAAGTGGACCGAGTAGATGTGTTGCATGCAGAACATTCTAGAGTTACAAGATTGAGTTCGAGAGGAAGCCTTTCTTGTTGAGAGGGAGTGTTGAAAAATGTGCAACAAGAAATGTTAAATTTAGAATGTGTTATAAATAGAAGTCCTAAAAATAGCATGTCTAAAAGTAGCAGTTTGGCCAGGGAGGTCATTGGCCACCTTAGGTGAGAGGTGAAACTGCGAAAAATAGCATTTCTAGGTCCCTTCCTATTTATAGCAATCCTTGGTCTATCTATAGGAAGTAAATTCAAATTTGTTCTTACCAACAGTTTGGAATATTAATTAATTAATTCTCCATGAGTTAATTAGTTATGCAAAAGCAAACCGAAGTCTTTGTGAGAACATCCAATTACTTCTCCACTAATTGGGGAATGTGTCCTTGATTTGCTCCACTAATTGAGGAATTAAGGATGATTTCTATATTGAGAGGATCAACTGACTTAGTTTAACTTAGTCAAGTTCAGTTAGATTAATTTAACAAGTTGTTAAATTAATGAGATATAGTTTGTTGATGCTTGCATGCATGTGACAACTATTATTTTCAGATAACTGTGTATTCGCTCATGGATAACTGATGCATGTCCGTTCTGTCAAAGACCTAGTTGAGATCAGATGTGGGACATTGTACTATTAGTTGGATGAATATTTTTCCTATAAAGGAAGCTCATCCACGATGAGGATTTATCTCTTTCAGGTTTGTGCAGTTATTTTAGAGGTCAGTGTTGTGTGTGAGGTGAGAATCACACAGGTTGCAGCTAGAGGACCCAGGAAAACTTGTGCATAGAAATAGGAGGCTTGGAGGGTAGAGGAGAAGGTTTGTGAGAAGCCTTTGACTGTCTATGAGAAGCAAAGGTATTGTACTAAGAGCTAGATAGCTTTCGAGCTAAGGCTTTGTGTAATCGAGACATATTTCCACTTGTATGATAATATAAAGATGGGGTTTTAGGCAGGTGATTTCCCCAGGTAAATTCTTCTATGTTATGTGTGATTGACTCCTTATCAGTTATATGGTTCTTATTGATGTTGCTCATGGTTGATTAAGCTTCCGATAAATTGTTTGTAGAAGTAGATCAAGTGTTTTTCTTTAGTACATTGCATTACCAGGTGATCTACAGGTGGGAAATTTCTACATGGTATTAGAGCTAGCCGATTTGTAGAAAAAATTCTACATGGTATCAGAGCTAGCTAATTTGTAGAAAAATTCTACAGAATTCTACAAGGTATCATAGCTAGCTAATTTGTAGAAAAAAATCCTACAAAATTCTACATGGTATCAGAGAAAAGGTGATCAAAGTAGAGAACAGTATACTGAGAGGAAATTTCAAAGTTTTGAGTTTTGGGAAAAAAGTTTGAAAAGCAGATCTGAAAATTTATGTACAAAATTTTTAGAAAAAAATAGAAGATTTGGATTCCTTGTGGAAAAATACCCAAATTCAAAAGAAAAAATCGACTGAATCAGAGTTCGGATGAGGGAGATTTCGCTGATTTTTAAAATCAGCTCTTTTTCCATAAAATTTCGTGACAACAGGAAAGTGGAAACAGATTGGTGTGCTAGCCAAGAATATGTATGCACTTAAGGTACAGGATGCATGCAAAGCCTTGAGGAGCAAGGCAAAGGTTAGATACTTGATGGTTGAGAGGGAGACTAAATTACCTCTCAACACGCAGGGCCAGAAGAAGTCTCAGACGATTGTGAAGGAGTCACGCTTGGTGTAGCAGCTTTAGGAGGTTGTGGAACAGCCACAACAAGGGAAGTCGAGTGGAGATCGAGTAGAGACATCTACTCATGCAGAGAACTCTAGTAGGGGGGAAATTCGAACCAAGTGAGTAGAGGGATCACATGCAGCCATACCTCTAGGTAGGAGGTGGGGCGATGTGGAGTGATTGTCCCAAGGAGGAAGGGCGGGATTTTTGATGTACCCAACCTCTTTGATTTGACTTTGCTACAAGAGCCCCGATGAGGAGTAGCAGGATTGATTGATTGGGTAGAGACAGATGCGAATGGAGTGGCAGAGAGAGCTAAAATGCAAGGAATCCCAGGATAGCATATAGCATGCAAGTTGCAGCAATGCAAGAGGCACAAGTGTGTTGCATAGTGCTAGGTGGCACAGAGAGGTGTGCAATGGCGCGAGATGCATGGAGATGTTGCAGTAGCATAGATGTCAGAGAGGGAGCACTTGTCAGCAGCAGGTAGAGTTTCAACATCAGAGTATGTTTCTAGCCCAACAGAGTGGTCAGTTGGGAGTCTTTTTGTTCCAAGAGTTGTTGGAGCAAGCTGACCTGGTAGAACATTCCAGAGTTACAGGATTGGGTTCGAGAGGAAGTCTTTCGTGTTGAGAGGGAGTGTTGAAAAGTGTGCAATAAGAAATGTAAATTTAGAAATTGCTAAAAATAGAACTTCTAAAAGTAGCACTTCTAAAAATAGTAGTTTGGCCAATGAGCATTTTGGCCACCTTGGGTGAGAGGTGAAACTACTAAAAATAGTATCTTCTAAAAATAGCATTTTTGTGTCCCTTCCTATTTTTAGCAGTCCCTGGTCTAACTATAGGAAGTAAAAACGAATTTGGTCTTAACAGCAGTTTAAAATATTAATTAATTAATCTCCATGAGTTAATTAGTTAAGGAAAAGCAAACTTGAAGTCTTTGTGAGAACATGCAATTATTTCTCCACTAATTGGGGAATGTGTCCTTGATTTGCTCCACTAATTGAGGAATTAAGGATGAGTTCTATATTGAGAGGATATATTCTAAGTGGTTGGGTGTTCTATATTCTGCTTTGTTCTCCTCTTTATGGACTGCATTCAATTTTATCCTCTTTATCTTGATGTTGTTGTTGTTGTTGCTGACTGATCCCTGTTTCAACATCCTCATTTGAAAGTAAGGGTGCATGCCATTCTTCACTATCATGAACAAGATTTCCATCATCAACTTGTTCATGGAATACTATGTCTCTACTAACAAACACCTTGTGAGTAGAAGTATTAAAAAACTTATAAGCCTTATAATCACTGCAGTATCCAACGAAAGTACATTTAATGGCCTTTGAATCTAACTTCTTCCTATCTTCTTTGGGAATATGAGCAAAAGATTTACAACCAAATACTCTAAGGTGACTTATTGCAGGCTTGAAGCCAAGCAACACCTCAAAAGGAGTTTTATAATCAAGGCTCTTGGTGGGACTCATATTCTTCAAGTATATTGTAGTATTGACAACTTCTGCCCAAAAACCATTAGTTAGATTCTTACCTTTCAACATATTTCGAGCACACTCCACTAGTGTTCTATTTTTCCTCTCAGCTACTCCATTCTGCTGAGAAGTGTAAGGTGTTTTAAACTATTGTTGTATCCCATGCTCTTTGTAGTATTTGATGAAATCCCCTTTCTTGAATTATCCGCCTTCATTTGATCGAAGAATCCTGATGAACTTGCCTGTGTGCTTTTCAATCATGCTCCTAAACTACTTGAAATACTCAAAGGCATGACTCTTCTGTCTAATAAAATACACCCATGTGAATCTTGTACATTCATCAACAAAAATTAAAAATAGTAGGCCCCACCTAACGATCTTGTCTACATAGGCCCACATAAATCAATGTGTAGAAGTTCGAGTGTATCCCTCTGTTTCCTATCTTTAATAACAAGAAATTCATCTCTATGCTGTTTTCTGAATGCACATGCTTCACAATCAATATGAAATTTTTTCAAAACAGGAAGACCATTCACCATACCTTTGTTCTGCAGTAGTAGAAGATCACTGAAATTGATGTTCCCAAGTCCCTGATGCCACAAGTTTTCAGCAGACTTATTTGATGACATCAATGGTTGTTGTGGTGTACTCTTCACATCCAGTTTGTAGAGTCCTCCTATACGAACACCTATAGCAATAGGCTTCATATGGTCCATCAAGTATTCAATAATACAATAAGATTTAAAGAATTCTACCTTGAGATCCTGATCCGTTATGTTTGATACAGAAATCGGGATCTTCTTAATACCAAGTACATACCACACATCATATATATTATTGATGTTTCCATCATACAGAGTGGCAAGGACAACTCCATGTCCCTTGATCTCATACCCTCTATCATCTCCAAGGTATACCTTCACTCCACTGTTGGATTCTCTAAAATTTCTGAACCATTGCTTTTTACCTATCATATGTGAGGAGGCTCCCAAATCACATTCTACTCAGACACCTCCCCGACAACGGCGCCAAAAGGTGATGAGCGCTAGTATTGCAGCAAGGATGCTGCAACTCTTGGGCTATCATCTGTACTTATCAACCCGGGGTTCGTACAAACTTGGAGGTGACAGTGCTGTATGCACAAGTAAAAGTGATGGTTCTACCTATTGTCACTGTTCAGCTGGCGAGAGACCACTGGGGTTCCAAGCCAGACTTCTATGGAGTCAGAAGAAGCTTGATTCTTTGATGGAAGAAAGGTAAATCTAATCTAAGAGAGTTACTCTACTACAGTAATGGAGAAGGTCAACATGTAATGCTAAACCACACCATACCCTAATTAACCATTTAAGAAGTTATGCTAAGAAGAAATGCTAAATCAACATAAAACAAATTTCACTATCTAAGTTGCAGAATTAAGAAGCATCAAGTAATACTAATGTGCAAGTAAATAAACTAAACTAAATCTATTTTCACTTTTTTGGTCTTTTATGCAAAATCAAGTATGCAAACTAATTGTGCTTGTGGATGTGACAGGTGGATTAAGGGTGTTTTAGGATGGCTAGAAGGTTTATGAAGTGGTTGGATGGTGTGGAGGGTCCCTAGGAGGTTTTTTGTGACTTCCTAGAGGTTTTCCATCAATTTGGCCTTAAAACAGGCCTTTTCAGGAAAACCTACAGGATGTACTAGAAACCTACAGGATGATCTTGTAGGAATTACAAGAAACCTGTAGGATACAACCGAGAGCTAAATGTGAGTTGTTGGAGGTGATGGGAGGCTTAGAAAAGGTGTGTGATGGGTGGAATGGAGTGTTAGAAGGTCTAGGATCATTCAGGAGTCAATATCCAAGATGATAGATGGCTAGATTCACTCAATGTGTTTGGGAGAATTTCAATGAAAAATGATGAAAAACTAGTGAGGGTGATGGTGAAAACAAGGGATGTCTAAACTGGACGAAGTGGAAGGTGGCTGCTGGCTATGAAGTCTTAGTCTCCTCCTGAAGCACCTGCTCTGCATAAAAATGTGTGTCTTCCAAAAATCTATGCAACAAGATACATTGTCATAAATTAGAAAAGCAGAATTAATGAGTTAACTGCCTATACTATGCATGAAGAAATTTGTTGAAAGGAATGAAACATGAGTGAGATCTACTGCAGAAATGGAAATGAAAAACATGACAATGAAATCTACCTTGCAACATTAACCAAATACTACATTAAAGACAAAAAACTCCGAAGCTCATAAAAGAACTAGACATCTGTGTTTTTGGGGTTGCTTAAGGGTCCCTTCCACAAATCATGGTCCCAGAGGGAGGAAGTGAGTTTGAGACACCTACTAACGACCTTGTGGTGATCCTTTTTCTCCTTTCTAACCTGCTACTCGAAATAAGGCACAAATGGAAACAAATTATCACACAACCAATCTAATCTACACTACTTGTAATGGAAATGCATATAAAAAGAAAATTAACAATGGAGCTATGAATACTACGTCTCTACTAACAAACACCTTGTGAGTAGAAGTATTAAAAAACTTATAAGCCTTATAATCACTGCAGTATCCAACGAAAGTACATTTAATGGCCTTTGAATCTAACTTCTTCCTATATTCTTTGGGAATATGAACAAAAGATTTACAACCAAATACTCTAAGGTGACTTATTGTAGGCTTGAAGCCAAACAACACTTCAAAAGGAGTTTTATAATCAAGGCTCTTAGTGGAACTCATATTCTTCAAGTGTATTGCAGTATTGACAACTTCTACCCAAAAAACATTAGTTAGATTCTTACCTTTCAGCATATTATGAGCACACTCCACCAGTGTTCTATTTTTCCTCTCAGCTACTCCATTTTGCTGAGTGTAAGATGTTGTAAATTGTTGTTGTATCCCATGCTCTTTGCAGTATTTGATGAAATCCCCTTTCTTGAATTCTCCGCCTTGATCTGATCGAAGAATCCTGATGAACTTTCCTGTGTGCTTTTCAATCATGCTCCTAAACTGCCTGAAATACTCAAAGGCATGACTCTTTTGTCTAATAAAATACACCCATGTGAATCTTGTACATTCATCAACAAAAAATAAAAATAGTAGGCCCCACCTAACGATCTTGTCTGCATAGGCCCACATAAATCAGTGGGTAGAAGTTTGAGTGTATCCCTCTGTTTCCTATCTTTAACAACAGGAAATTCATCTCCATGTTGTTTTCTAAATGCACATGCTTCACAATCAATATGCATTTTTTTCAAAATAGGAAGACCATTCATCATACCTTTGTTCTGCAACAGTAGAAGATCACTGAAATTGATGTGCCCAAGTCCTTGATGCCACAAGTTTTCAACAAACTTATTTAATGACATCAATGCTTGTTGTGTTGTACTCTTCACATCCAGTTTGTAGATTCCTCCTATACGAACACCTATATGAATAGGATTCATATGGTCTAACAAGTCTTTAATAATACAATAATATTTAAAGAATTCTACCTTGAGATCCTGATCTGTTTTCTTTGATACAAAGATTAGGTTCTTCTTAATACCAGGTGCATACCACACATCATATATATTCCTGATGTTTCCATCATGCACAATGACAAGGACATCTCCATGTCCCTTGATCTCGTACCCTCTATCATCTCCAAGGTATACCTTCACTCCACTGTTGGATTCTCTAAAATTTCTAAACCATTGCATTTTACTTGTCATATGTGAGGAGGCTCCCAAATCTACGAACCATATTTCTAATTCATCCTCCTCAATGGCTAGTGTAGTCTCAGCCATAAATAATATGACATCCTAGTTCTGATCTGCATCATCCAGATGACCTGCATGTCTTCTCTGCTTGTGCCTCTCCATGTCTGCGTTTTTCTTATGGAAAAATTTAGCAATATGGCCTATCTTACCAAAATAAAAACATTTAGGAGTAGAGTCATGTTTATGCGAGGTCATACCTTGTGGTGACCTTTTCTGTGATGTGCTGCGATTCCTGTGATCAGCCATTACTTTCCCTTTTAACTTCATCTTGGTCATCAATGCAAGATCAGGATTTTGAGATTTGAGGGACAACCTCCTTTCCTCTTCTTGTAACAGGATCCCGGTAAGCTCTTCAAAGCCTGGAGACTTTTCTCTTACATTCAATCCCGTGACAAACATATGATAACCATCCGTCATGTCGTTTATGGTAATCGTCACCAGATCACCATTCGACACAACCTCACTAATATCACTTAGTCTATCTTTAACATCTTTTATCCGAGATATGAATGACGATACAGACTCATTCTCCTCCATCCTGATGGAGAGAATCTTTCTCATGAGGAACAAAGCTCGACTGGTATTCTTGATCTCATACATTTCTTTGAGAGTCATCCAAATTTCATTCGCCGTCTTGCACTCCTGAATGTGAGGGATGATGTAATCTTTGATTGATAACTTGAGGAGAACCTTTGTCTTCATCTCCTTTTTCTCCAAGTCTTGAATTACTATATTCGTTCCACCAGTTACAGTAGTCGGCTTGACCTCATCACCAATGGCAATGCCATAGCATTCTGTCCCTCAAGCAGAATATGGAACTTAAACTTCCAAATGGTGTAATTGGAACCATCAAGCTTATTACTTTCATTGAGATAAGCTTCTGCAATTTGGTTATTCGTTTTGAATGAATAAAAAATTTCAACCCCAATAATTTAAAACAACCCCAGATCTTAAAAAACATTGTCAAACACCAGATCTATAACAAAACCTGAGCCCAAATCCAAAACAAAATAAAAGAGAGCCCAGATCCACCTTTTTTTTTCAATCCCCCCCTTTTTTCCTTCAAAAAAAGAGGTTACTTCAATTCCCTTTTTTAAAAAATAAGCAATCACCTCCTCTTTATCAAAATAAAAAACATCCTTTTTTTTAATTAAAGAATCAACCAAACTGTAATTAAAAAAACTTAATTTGAAATTCCATTGGGGCCAACAAAAAACTAATTAACAAAAACATGAATACCATTAACCATATTCTTGGTGGGTAGGGATTAAAAAAAAATAACACTTTTTTTTCGTGAAAGATGTGTTTGACCACCTGGACCCCGTTCCCCTCGCCGAAATTCCATAAAGGAATCTCTTCGCATTTTCGTCGGCCGACCTGAACTCCTCACAATCTCCCAATGCTAGCAGCTTCAATCCACACTCCACGCAGTGCTGGCCTCCTCCATGGATTTCACTCAGGGAGCCAGCCTCAGATCACCTTCGACAACAGCTTTCCTTGGCACCCCATCTGGCAGTTCAATGATCCAAGAATTGAGTACTCAGTGGTAGAATTTAATGATTTCTTCTCCAATGTCGCTGATGTCACGCAACCGGCAAAAAAAACCCAGAGATTTGGCCTCCTCCTCGTAGTGTCGGCCTCCTGTACGTGGATCCAGATCCAACAGGTTTGCATTCTTCCTCCTCAGCAGTCTAGGCCTTGCCTCTGCCTAAGCAGTCTGAGCTTAGTGCAGTAGTGGGGGATCTTGACAAGCGCCAAGCGAAATAAACAAAACAAAACCTTTTCAACAAAACCCGCAACCTTTTCACCGCCAAAAAATAAATCACGCAAGTTGACGCAATTTTATTACGCCCACTCGCGCAATTCTGGTTTTAAAAATCACGTGAGGTTAGAGGTGGAATCGGTGCAAATATCCCTATTATGGAACCAGCTCACAAAAAGATAGAAAAGATAGTTGAACGCCTTAGAATTCAACCTCTTCGAGGGGGCAACCTCCTTTACATTACACAAATGAACAATTCTTGGATGATTCAAATGACAAGACCTCATTTCTATATATAGCATTCTAAGGAGTCATAATATAATCAGAGCCAACATAACAATAATAATGTAAGGGCACAATAATAACAATAGTGGGCTTCTATGGGGCACAACAGTAACAATATGGGGACTACATGGGTACAACAATATAATAAGGGGGCTGTACTAATAACAATAAGGGGTTACACTAGTAGTATAGGGGCCTAACACCGAGTCTGACCCCAAATCTTTCTGAATAGCTGCAGCAGTCTTCTTCTTCTTGCCCTCGAATTTATTAGGTCTTAGCTCTGGATGCAGAATCCAACAATGCTCATCATCATGCCCATCCTTTTTACAGTGAGTGCATGAAGCCTTGCTTTTCTGTGCAGTGTTAGCCTTCCTTGCTTTCCATTTTTGCTTT
>APFE031048460.1:53229-69623 GCA_000404065.3 Pinus taeda | reverse complement strand
CTTCCTTGTCAAGTTCTGGCAATATTGTTGGAACTGGGATATTCGACAACTTTTGAATGAGTTCCCTCCCTGCTTCGCCATTCTTCCATTTATACCTTCCTTTGTTTATCAAATTTGGTTGGATAATTGAAACAACCTCTACCATTTCTGCAACCATATGTTCAATTTCACTCCTTTGGGCATATGGATATCTATAAGGCTTGATGTTTGGAGGAACACATCCTGGAATAAAATGAATAGCATGATCATGATCACAAATACATGGGAGACCTTTTGGAGTCTCAAATACCTTGGAATGATTGTCCAAGGCTTTTTGGAGATCTGGAGAAATACATGATTTCGATGTGCGAACAGTTAGCGAATATAATTGTGCAATTACACTTCATTGTTCTTTCTTTATAAGCTTTGTCATTCCGTCAAAGTTGATTATCTTTCCTAGTTTCCCTGTGATACCCTTTAATTCAACTTCCTTTCCTTCCGAAGAAAATTTCATAAAACGTTCTTGAAAATTAAAAGCTATTGTACCCAAGGATTGTAGCCATTGAAATCCTAGTACAACATCAGCACCACCCATTGGAACGAAAAACATTGTGCTATTCAATACATATTCTCCCATGGATAGCTGAATATTATGGCACTTTCCAGAACAATTTATGGTTCCTCCGCTTACAACCATCACTTGACATTCTGGTTTTGGATTTAGGAAGCAATTCAAGTCCTTGGCTATCTTACAATTAATAAAATTATGGGTACTACCCAAATCAATCAACACTATTACCTTTTTCTTCTTGATATGTCCTTTTGCCTTTACTGTTTGAGGAGTGGTAATTCTGACGAATGCATTACAAGATATGGTCAGATTCATTTCTTCTTTTTCTGGGGTTGGTTCCTGGGGACTATCCTTTTCTTTTGATGTTTCTTGATACTTTTCTTCCTGATATTTCACTATTTGAACCTTCTTCTTCATGATATGTCCTCCTATCTTGAGAGTCTGGGGAGTGGTAATTTCTTCCAATGCTTTACAAGATATGGGCGGATTCATTTCTTGATGTTCGATGTGATCTTTCACTTCTTCAACATTTTTCTTCTTGATATGTCCTTCTATCTTGATAGTTTGTGGAGTGGTAATTCTGGCCAATGCATACAAGATATGGTTGGATTCATTTCTTCTTTATCGATGTGATATTTCACTTCTTGAACCTTTTTCTTCTCGATATGTCCTTCTATCTTGAGAGTTTGAGGAGTGGTAATTCTTGCCAATGCTTTACAAGATATGGTCGGATTCATTTCTTCTTTCTCTAGGGTTTGGTCCTGGCGCATATCCCCTTCTTTTGATGTTTCTTGGTCCTTTTCTTCCTCCTCTTCATACTCTATGTAAAATAATTTCTTCTCAGCACACTTATGACCTTTAGTGCATTTGCTATCACAATTGTAACAAAGCCCCTTTTTTTCTTTTCTCTTCCAATTGTTGTGGTGTAACCCTTGTAGGTTGTGGAAGGCTAGGAGAAACAACACTTCCATTATTATAGTTGTAAGGGGTAGACTTCCTTGTTGCCATAATTTTACTTTCCACTATGTAACAAAGCCCTTTTACTCTTTCCAATTGGTGTGGTGTTGCTCTAAAGAAGGTGTTGTTCTTTGTATCCTCATAATGTGCTATCATTTCCTTTGTAAAAATTGACCACGTAACAAGTTGTTTAGGAGAACAAAGCCCTTTATACCATAAAAATTGATCTGCTTCTAAATATGAAGATGCAATACATACCTTTTGTAACAGTGGCACACCATGTAGATCAAAATATTCCTCTATCTGAAGTATCCAATTTACTGGATCCTTGCCATCAAACTTCCTCATCTCTCTTTTTCTTGATTTTAGGAGCTCGATCTTGAAACAACTGTAACTCTGTACTTTTGGATCTTTAAGTACTGAAATTTCGACCTGGAATAGCCCTCTACGTCCTCTTTCCAATGCCACTGGTCTTATCAAATTTAGATTCTCCAAGAAAGAGTTATGCACAATCTCCCAAGATGACCTAATTATATAGCTTTTCAGAAGAGAGAACTTATATGGAGTGTCACGTTTCATTGTTTTGACCTTAGGATCTGAAAAATATACACAGGAAGCTACAGTCCGTCATCTTTCTATAACTTCTTATGAAATTTCAATATGATGTTCAAAACAAAATTTATGACTATTTTCCCCAGGTCACCTATTTGCAATGTAATTCAGGAGTTTGCAAAAAGGCCAACTTCCTCATATCATATCTCCACAAATATTGCGCGAAAAGCTCTGAAATTTGAACGCGAGGTGCAACACGATTTCTTCTCAAATGGGTTTTTTTTGTAGCATCTGAAACGTCGTAGAAAAAAAATTTATAGCACAAATTCCATGATGTCCTGTTTGGAGCAGCGAAACCCTAGAATTCAAAGCTCTGATACCAAATGTTATGAAACTAGCTCACAAAATGATAGAAAAGATAGTTGAACGCCTTAGAATTCAGCTTCTTCGAGAGGGAAACCTCTTTTACATTCCACAAATGAACAATTCTTGGGTGATTCAAATGACAAGACGTCCTTTATATATATAGGAGTCTAAGGGGTCATAATATGATCAGAGCCGACATAACAATAATAATGTAAGGGCACAATAATAACAATAGTGGGCTGCTATGAAGCACAATAGTAACAATATGGGGATTACATGGGTACAACAATATAATAAGGGGGTTGTACTAATAACAATAAGGGGTTACACTAGTAGTATAGGGGCCTAACAGTCCCTGTAAAATCTGCACTGATCACCCTCCAAACGCATCAGCTTCTCCCCTCTCAGGGTACAGGCTTTCTCAACCTTGTAGCTCTGATACCATGTCAAGATTTGCATAGGGAAGACAAGAAATAATGAAACCAGAACAAGAGGAGCTCACAAGTGTTGATCACCAAGAGCTACCTCAAGTAAAAAACCACACATAGCTTCACATTAATATCAGTATTAAATAGTTACAAGTAGTTAGGGGCAGTAAATCATATCTGTAGAAAATAGGAACTGAACAACTATGAAAAGTAAACACTCAACTACCTAACAATAATATCCTATTCTCCATTAATTCTAGCACCATTTTATTTTTTAATTAAATAATAGAAAATAAAAAATCTAATTTCTATTCTCACTACTTTTACGGTATTAACAATTTTTAATTTAATCATTATTATTTTGTTAAAAATTGGTTGGTCAACTTGTTTCAAAAGTATAATTGGTCAAATATTATTTATTCAATTTAAAATTTGAGTGTTAATCCAACATTCAAAAAATTTCTTATTAAAAGACTCTCTAACACTAGTTTACTGGCAAGGCTTTTTGTGGTCTATCTTGATGGATGGAGTAACCATTCCTATTAAAAGGCTCTTCAACACTTGTTTACTCACAAGGTTCTTTGTGGTCCGTCATGATAGATGGAGTAACCATTTCTATTAAAAAGCTCTTCAACACTCATTTACTCACAAAGCTCTTTGTGGTCTCTGAAAATGGATGGAATCACCAAAGTTAAACAAGATGAAATCACCAAAATTAAACAAATCACACATATTACACAATGTTATTTAAAAAATCTCTAACAAAACTATAAACATAATATTAAAGAAAAAACAAAACAATTTCCATCTCAAAGATGGAAAATTGTCAAGTCAACAACTCACAAAAGAGATTAATTTTCTTCTTCATCGAACTATACCAGTGTAATATTTATCCAATCTCGTTTATAAAGAAATTGAGTTTATGATTCCACATTTAAATCTTTTGTGAGCCTGATACTGAATATTGTTCTCATTGCACTTCGTAAAACCTATATTCAACTTTACAACAAATTTAACGAATCTGGATCCAGAGTCTGGGACCCAGTTTATCAATTTGAAAAGGCGCAATTTAGCAATGGCTTAAACTTGACGTTGTTTATTATAACACCATGAATGATTGAATGGAGTATCTAAAACTCCGAAGATTTAGCATTTGTTTTAACAGAGATGGACGTTGAAGGCAACCCATTTTGGAAAATACGTATAGCGAACGGTACCAGCAATCTGGTTACGTAACGCCATTTTATTAGCTTCAAAACTCGACAGAAAAAGGAAATTGACTCATGGCTTTCGAAAACCAGAAGGCAAACGGCAGGTCCAGTGGTTTGGATTTACGTGGCCAGGGATCAAATCAGGAACACTAATTCACAAAATGACCACCTGAAGGAAGAATTACGGCAACCAAATTAGGAAGGGCCTGCAAAACCTAACGGGGTTTGATTATGGAAAGTTGAAAGCATTTATGGGAGGTGACAAATGAACCCAGATGCCCTTCGTTTGGTAGACATTTAGGTTGAAAACTACTGCACCTAATTAGGGTTTTGGTAAAGGAGAGTCCTAATCAACTAAACCTCCTTAATGGTGAAGTGCATTAGCGGTGTGAAGAGAGAATGGAGGAAAAAAATAGCACTCAGCTAAATGTTGAAGCTCTTGCATTATAAATTCTTTGTTCTGAATTGTTACTTATAAATTTATGACATCAGTAGTAATAGCTGTAAAGTAGACCATTGGCCCATTGCAGGGTTGAATCCAACGGAATCCTGGATTGATATCTCACTACATCCTTATGATTACTCATTTTAATATACTTTTTCAAATATATAAGAAGGCCTTGTACGTTTGGCTTTTGAATTTCTTGTACTTGTACTCATGGGTATTGCGTATCCATTCACTCCATTCAACTTAACTGCTTAGGTGGTCACCCAATATATTGAATTTCTTCTCTGGCTTCCTTGTAGAGACCCACTATTCCCACTATTGCATATAGCTGCACAAAAGGCCTAGCCCCTCGATATCAATTCATACTGAGAAAGGAAAATTTCAGCTTGACCATTTATGCAGTATAGTTTTCCCTGATTGCACGCACTGGGGGATTAGACTAGCATTGAGCTGGGATCCAGCAATCATAACGTGTAAAGCGGAATGCAAATTGTGGCAACTTATTTTATTTTTTGGAGTAGGCCATCTGATCGGTTGCATATAGGATCACTTGCAGAGGAGACTGATCTCTTTTAGCTCTATAAAAGGGTCCAGAAAAATCGACCTCTGCATTGCATTCAATCTTAGAGTTAATTCTTGTACTGCAAAAGCAGTTTCCATTGTTGACAACAGTGTGACTGACATGGAACTGCCTTTGAAGCTTGTGGTTGGAATTATTGGTATTCTCTCTGAACTTTCAATGCAGTTATGAATTTAAGCTGTTGCATATTCAGGTCCATCTAGGTTTAGAATGTATAATGTGTTATTGAGTTCCATCTATGGTTCATGTATTTTAATCCGTATAGATTCAATATATATCCAAACTTAGATTTAATTGGTAGTTAAAAGTATTAAAGGAATAAAAAACTTAATTTTACGAATCTAGGTTTAATAAGCAAAGTATTAAAAGAAATAGAGATTTCACGTATGGATGTTTAAAAAAAAATATAATATTATCATAATTTTGCTTTATTTATTATTATTATGTTTCCATTTATAATTCTATGTTTCCCTAATATTGTAAATCTGGTCCATCTAGTAAACTGCAAATGCACCTAACTACACATTATATAATCAATAGAGAAAGTAATTTTTTTTGTGAAGGATGGTGGGTTTATAATCAGCTATAGAAAACCCAGTCCATCATGTTGTTCAGTTTGTAGTTTGCTTATACAAATGATTCTGTCTTTGCAAATTTCAGTTTTGTTATATAAATTGATATCATGTTGAGAAAGAAAAGGTGCACATTGCATTGAAATTGAGTATCTGAGAGTTAATTTTTCTATATTGTGCTGGAATGAGCAAAATAGTGCTTAAATATGACTGAACATACATGGCTTCTTTGTTGGTGATGTTTATAACAGGAAATGCAACATCTCTAGCACTCTACTTATCCCCTATGTAAGTATACTGCACCCTTTGCTACCAGTGCTATTGTTTCTTTTCTTTGTTTTTTCTTGTGGCAGGCTGCTTCCTTTTCCAATGTTTACTTAGTGAAATTCTATAAAGTTTTGATTGATCTGACAGACCTGATACTGAAATTCTGAATTGCAGGTCAACATTCTGGGGAATATACAAGTTCAAGTCCACGAAAGAGTACTCTGGCCTTCCTTATGTGTTCACCCTATTCAATTGCTGTGTTGGGCTGCTCTATGGGAGCCCCTTCGTCAAACCCCACAGTACCATGATCCTCACAATCAACAGTGCAGGCTTTGTTCTGGAAACATTTTATCTCACGTCCTTTCTAACTTTCGCTGTGCCAAAGAGGAAGGTATAAATTTTTTTAGCATACATTCTTTGTTTCTTAAAATTTAAGTCTCTGGAATTGCAAAAATGTAAGTCCCACCTCCAGCCTTTAGAAATTTTAATGTTTAGAATAGATTTGCAAATATTCTCACCCTTTTTTATACTTCTCTCATTAATGGAAAACTGTATTGTGTGGAAGATTCCTGCTTATTATCTTACGAATCTGTTCCAGGTGAGAACGATACGGCTGACCTGTGCTTTGATGTTGGCCTTCGGTCTGGAAGTTGGCATTACCATATTTGCGTTCCATACTCTCCATGTACGGCAACTAGTAGTAGGCACCGTGGGCGTGGTTTTGTCCATCATCATGTATGCTTCCCCATTTTCTGTTGTCGTAAGTTTCTTCTTCAACCATCTTTACACACTTCAAAATTGTTGGCAACATGGTTTGTTTGGAGTTTAAATGTAGGTGAGCATGCACACATATATTCTCATTTTATTTTAGATGACTCAGTTTACCTTGGATGGCTAGTTTCATGAGCTCATCTTCTATGGGAGATGTTAACATTGGTCACTTTAGTTATGGTTTTTTGTACTGCAAATGGTTAACCATTAATTTTATTTATAAAATTAATTTATATATCAAATTTACAATTTTATAAGGAAAATGTGATGCACTTAAAGTTAACAATTGATTTTATTTAGATGTAAGAATTCACAATCAATTTAAGGGAAAATGTCATGCACTCAAAGTTAATAATTGATTTTATTTGAATGTAAAAATTCACAATCAATTTAAGTTCCACTGTTAGGTAATTGATCTTGTCTTAGGTAATTGAGTTTTTTTCTCATGATAATATTTAGAAAAAACCATGCACTAAGAATTAATTTTTGTTTAGATATCATAATTTGCAACCAATAGAAGTTAGGGAAAAATTTAAGGATATAAACTTATTTTAAAATTTAGAAACTTTGGCAAATGTTGCTACTCTCTACAATATATATTATGAAATATTTCATGATATTTTTATAATTTTATTCAAATTTCTAATTATTTATTATTTTTATAAATTTTTGAAAATTTTTAATGTAAAATAATTTTATTCTATAAAATTTGTCTAAATAATTTTAGAAAAAATGAGAACCAATGAATATTTTTTCTTTACAAAATTATGAGATCGTCTCATATTGCTTTTTGATATAAAGTCTAGGTCATTGAACTCACTTTCAATAATAATAACAACACTCCAAAAAATATCATGCATTATAACTTTTAAGAAAATGTCATGCATTATAACATCACATCAAACTTATTTAATCTATTTCATAATATAACTTCATAATATATGAGAATATATAGATATCTTTTCTTTATAACCATTATGCCCACTAAGGAAAGATTTAGATTTAAAAATAAAAATAATCTGCCAGCATTTATTAATAAAGGGAAAGGGAGTATCCCGACATAAAAAGAAAGATTTATGAGTAGAAGAAAGTTAATATGCAACGTTCAATAAAACGCAGGCTAAAGATATAAATATATTTGTACGTTCCGGATGAGGTTTCACTTTACCATAAATGTAATACGTAATGACAAGTACCTGTACCTGTGTTTTCTGGATGCTTTTCAGAGGCTTGTTATCAGAACTAAAAGCGTGGAGTACATGCCATTCTTACTTTCATTATTCAACTTTCTAAATGCAATGGCCTGGCTTGCATACTCTATTGTCACACGAGATATCTTCATAGGGGTAATATTTTTTTCCCTTTTTTGGTTCATTACTGATCTGTATATACAATTATCTTCTCTTATTTTGGCTCTTTCTTTCTGACATTGTAGGTACCCAACGGTATTGGGTCAATTCTCTTCTCTTATTTTGGTTTCTTTCTTTCTTTCTGACATTGCAGGTGCCCAATGGTATTGGGTCTGTTATGGGAATGATCCAACTGATCGTGTACTTTATCTACAGAAATTCAAGAGTTGTTTTACCTGCATCTGGTGAATTTTCTGAAACCAAACAGGACGACAATGCAATACTGGTTGTTGTGGCAGACGAGAAAAAGGTGGTGGACGAGAAATTAAATGTGAGCACTGTGGAGATTGTTATGGAAGGCCAAGTGTGAATTTAGTCTCATCATTTCTATATGTCACCACTGATCCAATTCTGTTTGTTTGTGCTCCAACATTTATAACCACAAAATATTGAATGGCGACTGCTTACCAATAAATCGCACCGATGGAGTTAAAAACTAGTAAAAATTGCCCAATTTAGTTGTCATGTTTTCAATACATTTTTGTAAGAGTGACAGCTTTTGTATATATATTCCACAGTTTACATTATTACATATTATTAAGAACTTGAAACAATATATTTGTAAGATTGTCCATATTTGGCAGCTCATAATTAAGTCGATAAGTATTTGAAAATTTTAAATGTTAATTTTTGTAAGTAGGTTAATTATCTATGTTTTTTTTATAAAATTAAGATCGATTTATTTCTTCTTTCTCTATGACCATTTATTTAAATTTTTAAATATAAAATTATTTTTATTTTAAAAATCACAGAAATTTTACATAGAGGACACCATAAAGTAGGATGTATTGTCATTGTTTTAATTCAATCAAAACAAAAATTAAAATCACAATGTCCGCTAGCTTTGGCTCTAGCAAACAATTGGTTTGACATAACTGAAAATGAAGTACTTAATCTCAACCCTAACCCTAACCCTATTAGAGTGTGGCAGGGGTTGAAATACTTCATCTCAACCCTAACCCTAACCCTATTGGAGTATGGCAGGGGTTGAAATAACATCTCATAGGGCCACTGCAGCAGATACTATAATAAGAAGCAACGTGCAGAAGGAGGTGGTGTTATCTCCTCTGGTTGGGCCAATATTGACAAAGGTGAATTTGTACACGCACGAAATGAACTTAAGGGGAGGATTAAAAGAAAGGCCGTAGAATTGTAGGCAATTAGGCAGAATAAAATGGCAGGAAGACGAAGGAGAACACCATCCTGGCCGGGGGAATAAAATGGCAGATTGGCGGAAGCTCTTCCATTTCCACGTCTTAAATTTAAAACTATTTGCTATCCATCGTGACGCCTAAGCGGAGCAAGCTTCAAAATGCAATCTTATCCATTGATTTAAAAAAAACAATTAAAATCTAATCCACTATGAGTTGAAATAGGTACTTTCTCTAACCATATATATATCAGCCCACATCACTATGAGTTTGAAATATATAGGCATATCGTATAATTAGTTCCAATGATTAGAAAAATAGAAAATAATAAATAATTTAATAAATTATATAATTATAGTGAAGGTAATTAGATATTAAATTTATTAATAGAAATGAACAAGCTAATTGAGTTGGATATATAAATAAAAGAGCTTTGAATTTTATAGTTGTTAATATGAAAAGAATAAAAAGATGAGGACACATAGTAGCAATAGTAAACACTGAACAAAAACTAAGTCAATAATTGAAACAACTTACTTCACAACAACAAGAAAGTCGGAAATAATACTCAAGCATACAATTATCTTAAGATCAAATGAAGTACTCCTTATCATATATGAGTATTTAACTTATATATAAGAATATGTTATACAACATGGAAGCTAAGAGGATTTTTGAAATTGCTTCTAACTCTAACTAAAACCCTCACCTTCAAAAAATAAGTCAATAATTGAAACAACTTACCTCACAACAACAAGAAAGTCGGAAATAATACTCAAGCATACAATTATCTTAAGATCAAATGAAGTACTCCTTATCATATATGAGTATTTAACTTATATATAAGAATATGTTAGACAACATGGAAGCTAAGAGGATTTTTTAAATTGCTTCTAACTCTAGCTAAAACCCTCACCTTCAGCTTAAGTAGGGATGGAAGAAGTATGTCTAATCTTTACTAGACCATTTGGGAGAAAGGGGAGATTATTTTGTAGAAAAAAAGAAAATATTAAAAATATTATTATTTCAAGATTCAAAGAAAAATTATAGGGTGATAAAGAAGCTAGAGGGGAAAAGAAAACTAAGATATTATGAGGTAATGAAAAAGATTTCACTTTAGTGACATAAAAAGTGTTGAAGCTGAAAATAAATTACTCTTAGATTGTCCATCTTATATTGGCATTCCATCTAATTTTCAAAAAATGTCACACTAGCAACATTTAGCAAACTATGGTGATCTTGGAACACCTCTTGTTAATATTTTTAAAGCATACAAATAAAATGTTAAAGAATTATTAGTAATTTATTTTCTTCTTAAGGTTTAATGGACCATATTAGTCTTAGTGGACATCAATCATCATCATCATAAATAAGTGTCCTAAATTCCTATTTCTACTTAGTAATGACAGCGATATGTATGAGGTTTTTCCATATAAACTATATAAGCTATAAAAATTTTAAATATAAAAAAATAAAAAAAATAAATAATATATATAAATAATAAGAATTATTTTATTGAAAGATGCCATTAAAGGTTGGATGGATCCAACAAAATTAAAATTTTAAATTAGAAAACTTAGGGCCATATTAACCTATTTTAATAAATTTTTTTTATAAAAAATTATTCAATAAAAATACTACTTAATATTAAGAACATCCCACATTTTCATCTAAAAATAATAGATCATATGGATGAAAATTAGAGATATACAAAAAAATAAAATTATATATAATCTATTAAAGTTTTTTTCGTTAAAAAAATTGATATAAAACCATCCCCATTTTCATATAAAAACTAATTAGATTATGTCAATGAAAATTAGACTTATCATATTATCCAAAAATCATGTAACCATGTTACACAATCCAATATGTCAATTTAGTAGTTATCGACTTTTATCACATATGAGTACAAATGTTATAATTAATTTATTTTGAATAATGATTAACATTATTTTTAATAAAGTGTTTTATTTTTTATCAAGTTCTATAAAAAAAAATTACCTAAAAAGAGTAGAATAGATTATTATATCCATAAATCCAAATATCTACAAAACTTATATGTAAAAAAAATGTATCATGAATGGCCAATAAGTAATATTAAGGAAGCATAAGTTAGCATATCAAGGAATCTATCACAAATTAGACTTAGACATTTGGTTATAACAAAGGTTTGTATCTAGTGTTAATATTTTAAGGAAGGTATTTTTACTTGGGGATTTTATTTTATTCATTTGTTGAATTGAAAATAATGGGAAAATGGATTGTTGTTTAGATGTTTGCTTCAATTAGGGATTAGTTTCTGATTTCTAGGAATTAGTTATAACTATCTTAGTCTTATGCATATTTATAAGATTGTAATTAATTGTGTTAATTCAGTGAAATTGACAAGTATACTATTGTAGAAAGAAGACATGTGCAAGAACTTGAAGTCCCATAATCCAAATTTGGCGCTTGTGGCAAAGAAGAAATTCTTCAAAGGGAAACAAGGAGGAACAAACAAAGGAGGAAGCTCATCCCAGAAAAGGCCATTTACGAAATCAAATCAACGTATGTCATCTGGGATGAAATGCTTTTACTGTGGTAGAAGTGGGCATCTGGACAGAGACTGTTATAAGAAGAAAAATGATGAATCTAAACATAAACATAGAAGATAGTCAAGACACTTTGCAGGAGAAGCCTTGAATTATGATCTCAAAAATATCAAGTTATTTGTGTCTAATGTTGTGTTGTCTACTAAAATGGATGATGCTAATACATGGTTTTTGGACTTTGGAGCATCAATTCATATGACATGCAATAAGGACTCGTACAAAAACTTCAAGAAAATTAGCAATGGTGGAAACATATACATTGGAGATGATCGTGGATATAAGATCATGGGTTATGGCGATATACCTGTGACTTTACGAAATAGCAGCATCAGGTACATCCATAATGTTACGCATGTACCTGGGATCAAGAAAAATTTGATCTATGTGTCCACAGTTACAGATCAGAACTTGAAGGTTGAATTCCTCAAAACACATTACATAGTGAAAGATTTTTTGGATCACTACAAACATGTTGCTTCAGGAGATAGAGTTGGAAGCATGCACAAGCTTGATGTTACAGGCAAAATTCATCAAACACCGACTTCTACAACTATGTCAACAAAAATTCTTTGGCATCATAGGTATGGTCACATCAATTATCATGATTTGTTGTTGCTACATAAACATAATATGGTTGAAGGTCTCCGTATGTTTAAGAATGAATATGATGTTTGTGAAGTTTGTGCATTAGGTAAAATTCACAGATGAATTCCCCTCTAATTCTGATAGGAGAAGAAGAGATGTATTAGAACTTGTGAATTTTGATGTTTGTGGACCCATGCAGACCAGCTATTTAGGAAGAGCCTATTATTTTTTGTTGTTTATTGATGATTGTGTAAGGTACACTTGGGTGTAATTCCTCAAGAAAAAGAGTGATGCTTTTTAGTATTTCAAAGAATTCAAAAACATGGTAGAGAAGGAGACGAGGGAATTTTGTAAAACTCCTTCGTTCAAATCAAGGAGGAGAATACAGATTGGGTAACTTTGTTAAGTAATGCAAGTATCATGGAATGGTGCAGCAATTCACAATACCCTACACTCCACAGCAGAATGGTGTTGCAGAAAGGAAAAACGGGACATTGGTGGAGTGTGCACAGAGTATGATCAAAGGTAAGAACCTCTCAAATTTGTTTTGGGTACAAGCCATTAGTATTGTTATTTATTTAAAGAATAGAAGTCCAACAATGTATCTTGATTTCAAGACTCCATTTGAGGCCTTGTATGGCTTTAAACCAACAGTTCATCATTTGAGGATATTTGGGTCTAACGCCTTTGCACATATTCCGAAGGATTACAAAAAAAAACGTGATGCTAAAGGTATCAAATGTATTTTTGTAGGATATTGTACAAAATTTAAAGCATATAAAATGTTTGATCCATCTACTCACAGAGTATTTGCAACTAGATATGTGATTTTCCATGAATAGGCAGATGAAGGTAACAAGGATAATAACTATGAAAGATAACACATTCTTCCTGAATTTGAAGACAATAACGCAGAAGAAAAAGAAGAAGACAGTGAGCAGCAAAATATTGTGGAAGAATCCACTGGTGTGGACATCATCAACAATAAGATCCCAATCAGAAATGGAGAAGTAATTTTAGAGAACAAATGTGAAAGTAATGAAGCACAGAAGAAATATACTCGGCATATTTGACTACAAGAAAGATACAAGGACTATGTTGTCATTACTAGTGTTTTGAATGTCATAGAACCAATGAATTTTAATTAAGCTATTGAATATGAAGAGTGGAGAAAAGCTATGGAGGAAGAACATTAATCTATAATGAAAAATAAAACCTGGGATTCGACTGAATTTCCTAAAGGAAAAGAGCGCATAGGATGCAAATGGCTATACAACCCTAAGTTTAAAGCAGATGACAGTATAGATAAATATAAAGCTATATTGGTGGAAAAAGGATGCTCTCAGAAAGAGGGTATTGATTATGAAGAAACATTTACACCTGTAGCTAAATTGAACATTATTAAATTGTTAATTGCATTAGCTACAAAGTATCATTGGAATTTGCACCAACTAGATGTAAAATCTGATTTTCTGAATGGTGACTTAAAGGAGGAGGTGTATTTGACACAACTTGAAGGGTTTGTCAAAAAAGGACAAGAACATTTAGTTTTTAGATTAAAGAAAGTTTTTTATGGGCTAAAACAGGCACCTCGGTCATGGTATGAAAAGATAGATTCTTTCTTTTTTCAGTGAGGTTTTATGAGAAGTCAAAATGATCTGAATCAATATACCAAATTTGATGCAAAGGGGTATGTGGTGTTTATTTCTTTGTAGGTTGATGACTTAATCACTACAGGAAATTCAGTGAAGTCAATTAATGAAATTAAGATGCATATGTCACAAGTATTTGAGATGAAAGATCTTCGTGAGTTGTATTATTGTTCAGGTCTTGAAGTTTGGCGAGATGTTGGTCATACTTTTGTTTCACAGGGTAAGTAGGTCAGAGAAGTGCTTAAAAAGTTTAATATGGATCGGTGCAAAGATTCTTTTGTTCCTATGCAAAAGAATGTGAAGCTTCATCTTGATGATGGTTCAAAAGATGTTGATGCTACATTGGACACACAACTAGTTGAAAGCCTGAGTTATCTTACTACAACTAGAACTGAAATTTCATATTCAATTAGTGTGCTTAGTCAATTTATGAAAATACCTCTAGAAAGCCATTGGAGATAGAGAAAGAATTACTTAGGTATCTTAAAGGTACAATTTATTTTGGTCTTACATATACTAACTCATTTGATGTTAAGATGATAGGTTACTCAAATTCATATTGGGTCGGTAATCCAAATGAGAATATCTGCTATAGGTTATGCATTTATTATTGGATACAAGATTATTTCATGGAGCTTCAAGAAGCAACCAACTGTATCTTTGTCATCTCTAGAGGTGGAATATAAAGCTTTGTGTGAAGCAACTTGTGAAGTTGTTTAGTTGAGGTGAGTTCTTCAAGATGTTGGAGAAGAACAAAAGCAGGCTACAGTGATCAAGTGTGACAACCAAAGCTCAATCAAGTTGGAAAATAATCCAATCTTTCATGCAAGGACAAAGCATGATGATGCCCAATTTCATTTTATTAGAGAGAAGATACATCCTAAGGAACTTTTTATTGAATATTGTAATACTTTTGAAAATGTTGCTAACATTTTCACAAAGCGGCTTGGGAAGATAAAATTTGAATTGTTGAGAGAGATGCTAGGTTTAGAAATCAATCATTTCTCCATTAAGGGGGGGAATTCAAAATAATGGAGAAACAGATTGTTGTTTAGATGTTTGCTTCAATTAGGGATTAGTTCCTGATTTCCAAGAATTAGTTCTAACTATCCTAGTCCTATGCATCTTTATAAGGTTGTAATTAATTGTGTTAATTCAATGAATGTATTCGCAGTTGTGGGCAGCCTCAGGGATTCTCGTGAGGATTGCCAATTTCATTCATATTTTGTCTTCAATTATTTCTACTTCTTGTAACCTACAAATCAATTAGAATAGCCTCTCATTCATTTTTGTCTTATTGTAGCTTCACTTGGATCTATGATTGTTGTTCCAATTAGATATGGTTAGAGGAATTAAGCTAAAATAATTATAAATAAGTACCATATGAATTTATTGATTCTGTAGTTTGAGGAGATTGGGATTCGCACAACTTAACATATGATCTTAATTTTGTCAAATTTCAAGAAATTAACTTTCAACGTGCTTTTTCCCTTTAGTGCCATTGGTCATTCAATGGGAGAATTTGTAGAAGTTAAATTTGAGGGCATATGGAACTTGACTACCCATTAAAATATAGGAACAACATTCTATTTTGTAATGTATGTCTCTTGAGGCAATCACTATTTAGAGGATTTCCCCAAAATTCTAAAAAAAGTGATCAATAAAAAAATTGTAAATCGATTACACTCGATGCCTGAACATAAGCTACATAATTAAAAGAGCCTTCATATTGTCATCAGAACTTGGGTAGGTCAAGAAAATCCAAGATGCATAGAACATCTATCTAGACAAGGAAGATCGAACACTCCATATGTAGATGTCGAAATACCAACAAAAATCAATGAAGTAAGCACTCGACTTATTCAAATAGAATGATTACAACAAATATTCTAACCATCAAAAGGGAATGTCGAGTAAGGACAACATCCTCAAAAATTGTTTGAATTAATTAATTAAAAATAACCAACTAGATGATTGATTGAACTAAATATATTAAGAGGAAGCAAAGAAGAACAATAACCATTCTAAATTCATTGTTAACTCAAGCAAGAAAAGTTGTACAAGGACAATGATCCCTGAGTTGACTTAAAAATCAATCATTACATGGTAAACCAAGTAATGGTTGACTTTTGATCGCATGTAAACATTCCTCTTGGAGATAATTGGATAAAGTTAGGTAGACCAACATGTTAGAAATATGATTACACTAAGAGGGGGGTGAATCAGTATAATGGCCAATCTTATCCAATTAAAAATACTTTAATGGATATATAATCACATCAACATAAAATAATACACCAT
>APFE031048460.1:38293-52686 GCA_000404065.3 Pinus taeda | reverse complement strand
TAAGTGACTCACTTTTTATAATGGGTGAGAACACTTTTACATAAAGTAATTTTAAAACATAAGTTATATGTGCTTTTTAAAAAAGTAACTCAACAAAAAGAGAGGCTTGAACCCAAGACCTTTATTCTCAAAGAGTAACTTAGAACCAAGTGAGCTAGTTTAAACGGTTAGTAATTTTTGTTTTTTTTTTAAGTCACTGAAGCTTTGGGGTGTGTGCTTACTTGAAAATGCCAACCACATTACCCAACACAAACATACAAAAAAACCAAACCTTATGGCTTGAAGTTAGCTTTCGCCAGAACCTAAATATTTTCCTCAATGTTTCTGATTTTTTGAGATCACACTAAAGCACGGCGAAAAAGAGCGTACACATGAGAAAAATCCTTCCTTTTTGTTTCTGATTTGCCTAGATCGCACAGAGTCTCGGTGCAAAGAGCATACACAGAAATGAAAGGTATAGATCCAGTAATAAAAAAACCAAAGAGCTAAATAAACTAAAATAAACAAAAAGATGTATAAATAAAACTACAAATAAAGACTGTATACCTCCAGATCTTGAAAATGACGTAGCTAGGGATACCAGAAACCTTTTTGCGTGAAATGAAAGGGGTTCCTCACTGGAATAGATGCTCCTAACACAATAGGGCAGTCCTCTCGGCCCGAAAGCAGTCAGAAACAATAGATCTAGGACACGACAATTGGATGCAGTTTTACTAGCTTCATATTTGGATCACCAACGGATGCAGCCCTCAAATAGCTCTGATACCATGTAGGAATTTACATGGTAAGTTCCTCAGATAGAACACCAGAGGACACCACTCACAAACAGATCACAGATCGATACACCAATATTCTTTACGTGGTTTAAACCCTCAAAGAGGGAAACATTCCACGGCCTGAGCCAACACGGCCACTTCAGGGAATTTATTAATAAAAGAATGAAAATTTACATAAGCTTTTCTCATGAATGTCACCCTACAAATGACCCTCCATGCTCTTTAAATAGAGATCATGGACCAATCAATTTTTAAGCCACATATCAAGTGTCGGTAATACCGAGGAGAGAATGAAGCGTCAAATCACTTCATGTCTAGAACATATCGTGACCGCCAGATTGTAAGTTACAAATCTACATAGTAAAGAAACACACTTTACCTAACTCTACACTAGGCCAAGTTATACTTAACTATTTCCTATGTGTCGGAATATCCTAATAGCCATTGCGAGAGACAGTGCCAAATTTGCAGGAATAAAGAGACTATCATAGGGAAAGCCTTCCTATAGGCATTGGAATTTGATTTATACATCCAGCATGAAATTAAATACATTTTTATCACTAAGCCCACCTTTGCCAAATATACGGAGGTAGATGAAATTTACAGGTAGTTACTCAAATTGTCAATTCCAAGTGAAGACGGGTGGGAAAAATTATGCGAGTTAGTCGAGTAAAAAATCAATTATTTTTCAATAGAAGGAAAAATAACACAACAAAATTCAAGGGCCAGATCAGCAACAACCTCCACAAAAATAGTGCCAACAATTGAAGCAATTTAATTTTTCCTATATTTTTGTAAATTAGAGATATAATTAGTTTAGAAATTCCTAAATTACATCATGATCAGTTATGATAGGATATTTTGTAAATAAAATTATAAATACTTCTCCTTTCGAAGTATAAAGGGTTGGTTTTTGCATCTGAGAAAACTATTGTATATTTTCAATCATCAGTGGACTTATCAGTAATACAGAAAGCTCTTTCACAAAATTCTTGTGTCAAATTGTTGGTGAAGTGCCTCTATCATTTTATGTGTTTATTATTCTTTGTTTATTATACTCGTGTTTTCATAATCTGCATTATTCAATACAAAGTTGAAGAACATAATTTGTTTTGATGTACACTCTGATTCTAGTTTTGAATAATTTTAATGTTTTCGACTAATATTAAGTAAATGAATTCTTAATTTCTCTTCACTTAATGGAAATCCTTTCTCTTCTTCTTATTCACTTCATTTAAAATTAAAGAATCCAATTAGTTTGGTTATCTTGCCCTCTGAAATCTATCTGCAAAATACTAAAACAGATCCATCTTTAAGTCATGGACTCCATAGTCCAATGGTAATCTAGACATCAATCAACCATACAATTCAAACCAATTCATAAGCCAAACTTTGAACTTTCACAACTAGCCTAAAATCCTACCAATTAAACAAATCTAAATCTGATAGAGAGATCCCTCTTTTGAGCTGGCAAGGCTAGATCCTAGCTTCCAAAGTGGTTTTGTAGTTACCTTTGTAATTCCTCTAACAACCTTAGAAATTACAGAGTGATAACAGTTTCATTGGCATATCATTGATCATATTTGCTTAGAGTTGTGTAGATTTTTGTGCATTACAAAACTTTATATCCACAAATTAACCTCACACTCAAACAACTCCAAACAATTCCCCACTTGCAGCAGGAAGAAATGGAGGTTCACTCACTAACACCAATACATGCACTTAAGATAATTATTCACTAACAAGGGAATACCTAATCTATGTGTAGCAGTGTCAGAAAATTGTGTCAACATAACTTTGCATAGTCATTATTTTCACCAAGTTTTACATGTGTTTGTTGTACCAATCCCTTTTGACCATGAGAATGGATTAAAATGCTACGACCTATAATATTACACATAAGCCACCTCAAGTAAAAATGTATACACAAGTAAAAGTAATAAACCATTTTTTGTTTACTTAATCTCATGAGATGAAGTGATCATACTCAAAATAAAAATAAAAATGTTGAAGGGAAATCATAATGATTGGCCTTGGATTGTGGAGTGGGGCCTGGATCATCATACACACAATGTGTTTAAATATGTATTATATCATTGGTAACTTGGAGCTCTCTAGTGGAAAGCAAGTTTTATTAGCCAAGTTGCCTCACAAAGCTAATCCATATTGTTTTGGTATATATGTTTATTCATAGTACTACATATGAAACTCAATGTTGTACCTCTCTGTAATGACATTAGCATTATATAGATTTGAGCCATATTATCTTGTTGTAGGTTGTAAACACATTATAAAAAACAATTAGTTTATTTGTACAAACTCCTTGATTCATTTATTTAATCTTAATCTATCCTTAATATTTATATTTTATTGTTTAGTTTTACTATGTTTCTCTATATATTATCTAGTTTATCTCAAACATGCACCAAGTCCTCCTTACCTTTTTTTATCTACCACTTTCACCATGAATGCATGTTTCCTCAAAAGTGTAGCTAATATAGTGAAATGTCTCAATCCCTTCTTGTTGCCAAATGTATGTTCCTTTTATAGAAAATTTAATCCTCCCATGCATATTTTAAGGTAAGTGGAAACATTATACTATGGAGGGAGATGATAACTTATATGGACATTTCACTCCATCTCAATCTACATGGAAATCCAACCTACTAAGTGTCAAAAGAGTTTGTATAGTTGAAACTTTAACATTCAGACAACTTAGCATGCTTTAATGTGGATGTTGGACACTTAATCCTCTATGGGTTGGTGTGGAATGTGAACAGCCACCGGAGTCCAAGAGATGTTGGAAGAGGAATCCAACAATCATGTACAATGTATTAAGAATGAACATCTTGTGAACAATATATGTAATCTAATGTTTATCTTCTACATTAGTTGTTTGCATTCCATGTCAGTTTGACATGGTATCAAAGCAGGTGATATCTTTCCATGCTCATATTTGAACCACTTGTTTTGTGGCCTCTCTGTGCATGTCAGTTCTGCCATTAGTTCTGCACTTCATAAATGTTTTCTCAACTAAATTCCAGCTATGATCTCTGCCATGTAACTGCCATTTTCTTTGCTCTTGCAAACCAATAGAAGTTGTGTGCTCTTTCTCCATTCCATGTTCAAACAAATATATTACATCCCCAATAATTTATTCTCCAGTCCCATAGAGAGCAGTTTTAAAACATGGAAAGCAATAGGCGCATAAGAATATCTAAGAATCTAATCCATATCGCAGAGAGTCGAGGAAATTAAGTTAGAGTGAGTATCCTCCACCATTGTGAACCAAACCTCAAGCTCTCTAAGTGATATCTATGCATTGAATGGTGCATATGGCTACGACGGATGGTGAATTCTTGAAACTTTGCCAAGAACCATGGTGTGAACGCTGAGAACATGACTGTGTTTGATTAAATGTCATGGTGAGTTTTTTATGTGGCCCATCTCTGCAAGTTTGTTGGAAGTCATTGAACTGGTAAATGCTTTGAAGTTTTTATGGTATATAAAAATCATTGAGTGGTGTATTGTGTTGAGAGTGGATTCTGTATACAGTACATGTTTCCTATGCATTAAATTTTTGAAGACTGAAACTTAAAAGGTAGTATTCCTTTGTTTGTTATGGCATATATTGTGTCATGAATAATTATGAGATAGTTAAGCCATGTTGGTTAATTCTGAGTGTAGAAATTTGAGGAGAAGAAGAGAGTTTGGTGTTGCAATGAAAGGACAGAAAGAGAATTAGAGAGAAAGGAAGAATAAGGGTAGTTGAAGAGGCATGAGGGGCTTCTATGAAGATACCTTCACGAAGATTGAGGATTCCTCCTTAGTCAAAGTAACCTGCCAGACATTGCCAATGAGTAAAATTACACCATAATCTCTGACAGTGCATAGCTCATCCTTAAGTATTGAGGTACAGTGTGATTAATTGTTATGTGCTTGGTTGGTTCTATTTATGTTAATCAATTACTAGTAAACATTCCACCGTGTAATTCTCATAGAACAGAAATGTGAGTACCTCAATTTGCTGGTGTGAAATTTACATTCTGCAGCAATATGCCCAATTTGTTGTATTGTTGAACATTTGCCTATGTATATTAGTTGTTAAGTTAATGAAATGCCATGCTACAAGATAACATCTGCATTTATTCATGCAATTGACCACCCAGAGTATTAATTTCCAGCGATCGGTATCGCTGGAGGTTTTCCACGGCCCATTCGCTCAAGTGATAAATCATTGTATACAAGCTAGTGTTGAGTTGTGTGTGTTCTATTCACCTAACACTACAATCCTCGAATTTCATTGATTGTTGTGTATGGCATGTGGTATTAGTATTGTCCACTCATGTGCTACAACTTACATTCTCTCGTTGGGCATCTTTTGCTCGGATGTTTTATTGGTCCAAGCTACTAAAATCAAAGTGCAGGCTACATCCAGCTCTTTGCTCAATTTGAGCTAATTAATTAGCTTAGCTCTATATTCCAAGGTTCAAACAACGTGAATTTCCAGTTGCCTTACTGTGGAATCTGTCACTCAGATCTACATCAAATTCAAAATGAATGGAAAAAATCCCAATACCCAATGGTTCCAGGCCATGAAATTGAAGGGACTGTGCTTGAAGTCGGCTTTAGAAGCGAAGAATTTTGTTGTTAGAGATAACGTGGGTGTAGGTTGCATGGTTTGGAGTTTCCAACATTGTGATTCTTGTACAGTACTGTGAAAAGGTTGTTTGGTCATATAACAACATTTATGTAGATGGGTCTCCCACATTTGGAGGTTACTCTTCTTTGATAGTTTGTGACCAAAGGTTTGTAGTGAAAATCCTAGAGAGTTTGTCATTTGATGTTGCAGCACCTTTGCTATGTGCAGGAATATCTATATACAGCCCCATGAAATAGTTCCAAATAACAGAGCTTGAAAACAAAGCCTAGAAGAGTTGAAACTCTTGTGTACTTGAGAACATTGATACTTACTTTCTACAAGAGGCATTTATTTTGTGTGTCTGAATATGTATATGGATATGCAATAAGAAGTGACATAGAAATATTGTCATTGAGAGAACACATTACAACCCTGTTTATTGTGTTGATCCTCAGTGCATTGAGCATTGAAGCAACATTGGTGTTGTTAGTTGGAGCATTGAGCAGTCTTAAATCTCCTACAACCTATGGTTAAATATCTCTTCTCTGCATTGTGAAGTTGCGGACACTAGCATACACATTATCGAATTGGTATGTGTATTGATATTTAATGGGATTAATTTGTTTCCTATTATACAATTATCATAAAGATATATTTTATGCTAATTGCAGTGAAGATTGGAAAATCTTTGTAATCATTGTGATTGTCAACTGATACTTCTTTTCTAAAATGGCCAAATTTGATGAAGTATTAGAGTCCCTGAAAACTCTAATACATTCCATTGATCATGATACCATGAAAATAAAAAAAACTCTCTTTGTGATATTCAAATATCTCTACAAAATGCACAAGACAAAATTGATTTTTTGCAGCTTGAATCACAACTACAACAAGAGTTATAGAAGTATAGTCATGATTCTGAACTTGTCTTTATTCAGGAAAATTCTTTGTTTGAAATACACTCCCATCAACAGCTAGATATTGATCAGATCATTGGGCCCCTCCCATGAGTAGTTGTACACGTAGATGCAAAAATTCGGCATACAATTCCCAAGACCATCATCAGATCTTGGGAAGAGCTTGTCCATAACAAGCACATAATTGGACTTGGATATGACAAGGATGTGTCCTTTCATATTCCATATTACTCAAAACCCTTCGCATTTCAGAGTGTTGGGGTTCTTCATGGCGGTTCACCTTCAGCTGTTCTAGATTCTGCTTTTTTTCCACAGCAACAAGAACAAATTGGGAAATGCCAACACTGTGACCAAGTTAGCCATATGAAAGATCATTGTTTTTATCTTCATCCATGTAAGCACTATCATAAAACCAATCATTCTTCAAACAGATGCTTCAAAAACAAGCCTTGTGCAAAAACAAATATTCATCTTGGATGGATCACTTCTTGGCAATGGGTTTCAACAACCAAGAATATATCTAAGTCATATGTTAGAACTTGTTCTAGAGTATTGAACAATCTTGCAGTTGATTTTTCTCTATCATCTCACCTTATATTTGACAAGGGGGAAGTGATGGTCATCTACAAGCTTTAAAGCCACATCAAGCAAGCCTGAGCCACAACCTGTGATACTAGATTCAGAGTTGTAGCCAGAGATCGAAGCTCAAGTTGAAAGGTGTTCTCTATATTTGAGCATCCTCACTATAATTTGAGCATCT
The DNA here is from genome assembly GCA_000404065.3 of Pinus taeda. Lineage (NCBI taxonomy): Eukaryota > Viridiplantae > Streptophyta > Pinopsida > Pinales > Pinaceae > Pinus > Pinus taeda. The sequence continues at coordinate 45,591 of APFE031048460.1, read as the reverse complement.
CCAACAACTTTTGGAACATTTGTGTGGGGCTCCCGATATGGTGAGTTGTCTAGAGCCATTCTTGAATAGGCAAGGTTGAACTCATTCCCCTACACAACAATAGATGTCCCCTTACCACTTTTATTGTGTCCCATGCCTCCAAATAACTAGATTAATGATTGTGGCCCCATTTTTAACGACGTACTATATATAATTAGTTCGCACTCAAAGCCCAAATTAGATGACTCAAACTCCATATGGTTGATAATTTATAACTTTGGGCAAGATTCTAGAATGTCTTTCAAAAAGTCTATATTTAATTAGCAATTTTAATATCATATACCACATATTTGTTTTTTGATGCCCAAGTAGGATGTTAAAGAAGTTTGACGAGAATCTTTAAAATAATCCTCACCTTGATTATTAGGTTTTTAATCTCTCAAGAGCTCTAATTTTAAAGCCTCTTTCAAAAACTCTAATCTTATTAGAGCTTTATACCTTATCATGTCACTACATTTTTCCAATTCTTTTATTGTAATATGCTCAAATATATATGCATATTGTTTTAATCATGGTCACCCACTTTGTTATTATGAATTTCATAATGCTAATCAAAAATGGAAATTGAACACTATTTAACCATATTTAAAGAGTAAAGATGAGAATCATGTGTTGTGTCATCCTCAAGCATCATAGTGAATACTATTATAACTATTACAAAATGGAATCGAATTTATTAATAAAAGGTGCACATATTTTTCAAAAAGTCTACCTTCGATTTACATTCATAGTACATATACTGTATATTTTCTAATTATTCTCATGATGACATTTTAATTCAGATATATTATTTAATTTCCATTCCATATATATATATATATATATGAAAAAGATATTATTGAAAAATTACACATTATTTTTATGTGAAAATTTCAATTATCCTATATACCATTATATAAAATAAACTAATATATATATATATATATATGAATTAATTGAAAATTACACAACTTTTTTATGTGAATATTTCAATTATCCTATACATCATTTATATAAATAAACTATTAAAATAATAAAAAATAAAATACATACCTAATATCTACAAACATCAAAATAAATTAATATTGTACATTCTAAATAACCATTTACATTTATTTTTAGAAAATAATGTTATGTTCTCATCTACAAACAACAAATAAATAATACTACAAATTATGAATAACTGGTTACATTATTTTTAAAAATAATGTTATGTTCTCATCATCTAAGCTTTATATCCATATCATAAAAGATATTTGTTTTATATATTCACCACATGCAACAGATATGTGGCCATTACATTTCTATCATAATAACATTTTTGTCATCACATGTTATTATTCATTTTATTTATTTTTTGAAATAGATTGAAAAAGAAAAATGGATGGATCAAATTGGACACACTTCATTAATAAAAAGTATGGAAAAGATCATCCATTACCTTGTAATAAGACAAAAAATAATTATAATGTGTAATTACTAATATTCCTTTAACCACTTATCTTCACAATTAATAAAATTAGGACATGACCATTTATTTGACACCATTTACTTCCATAACACCAACCATATTCAAGAGCCTAAAGATGGATGTCAGCACTCACCAAATTCTACGCTTACTAAACAATCTCCAGATGTAAACAGAACATGGAATAACCAGTTGGCAAGCATTAGTTAGCTAATTAACAAGGATATAGATGTAAAAGCATATCACTTCATCTATGATTTTGCAGATCCCTTATAAATTATAATTATTAACATAACATTTAGCAAATAGAACCAAGACAATACACTTACCCAAATATACAGTTTCCAAAGGCATTATTAGTGTCACACCCCCTGAAAGAAAACAAACAACGGATATTTGCATCTTATAGAACAGAAATATGTTCAAACAAAGAGAATGGAATTAGGGTTTACAACCAGTTATCAGGCACAGTTATCTAATCAAAAAACAAAAAACGGATATTTTATATGTTTGCTTCTTACAGAACAGAAATGTGTGAAGGATCTACCTAGCCTGGCTTATCATAATATACTAAACAGGAGGTTCTATTTTGTCGAATATCTATGAAAGGCGATAACCAACCATTTGGCAAAATGCCTTATATAAACTTTCATAGAAACCACTATTTAATCAATTAGGTTCGTTGAAGAATGTCGCATAGTTCACACAAAATTGCTCAGGTACTCATCAACGGTGGTGTATTTCACATCAGGGTACAGCTGACTAGCCTCTACACCAGCAGGTCCAATTTCAAAATTTGTTTGATCTCCTTTCACGAAGATAGAATGACTAATTGCTATGCTAATATTAGCTGGGAATGGTGTATCTGCATCACCCACCACAGTTATGGAAGCAATAAGGTCATCATACACCATAAAAGTCATAAAAGAAAAAGCAATATTTAGCAACAATAACAAATTTCTTCGGACCCCAAACGCAGATTTTACCCTGATCATGGTTGATGTTATGAACAGTAAAAAAATTAGGCCTTGCATTTCATCTTTGAACTAGTTCCTTGGACAAATCATATCAGCCATTGACTACTTGTAAACTCAACTTAGTAATTAAATTAGCAAACGATATAAATTTCACTAAAATTATGTTTAAAAATTGGAGGAATGTTTAGGTTGGGCAAGAAATAATGTGTTCAAACAAAGAGTATGGAATTAGGGTTTACAACTTCTAACCTGCGATTAATTTAAGAACCTCCTCCTCGGGCACGTAGGCCTTCTCCAGAGTCTTATCAATCTTCTTCTCCCAGAGAGCCACAAGCTCATTTAAAGACAGAGTATTGGCAGGAAGCCTCAAGTATAAGGTCTTGTTCAACGTTCTGGGGTCGTCCACTGCCTTGATTGTAAATGTTCCAATGTCTTCCTCTTTTACATACACAACTACATTGAGTTTAAGAAAAAATTAGGGAAATTTCAATAATAAAAAATCCTGAATCAAAGAGAAAAAAAAAAAGATTAACCATTTTAATAACAAAGATCATTATGGAATATGAGAAAATTTTGAATGAAAATCACATCATAAGAAATATGTTGAAGTTTTTCCAACCATCAGTGTCGTTTATCAAGAATATGAGAAAACTTAAAGTGAAAATCACATCATACAAAATATGTTGAAGTTTTTCCACTGATTGGCAAACTTAAAGTGAAAATCACATCACAAGAAATATGTTGAAGCGTTTCCAACCATCCAGTATAGTTCATCCTCAGAATAGTTCAAAACTCATAGTTCATCCTCAGAATAGTTCAAAACTCATAGAGATTCAAAACTAGTAGACATATTTTTTATCTATGTGATCTAGATAATTCTAAACCCATAAACATTTTCTTTATGATATGATTTTCACCTAATACTTTCTCACATTGGATTTATGAATCACAGAAGTCTTAATATCATTATGACTGAAAATTTTAAATGATAATTTTTAACAGAGTGCATACTGTCAAAGGGAACAGTTAACAAACCTCTGGCATTTCCATCTCCAAGAATGACAACTTTATCTCTTGGAGGAGCTGTAAGGCCAGCCTGTGCGAGACTTCGAAGGAAATACCCTGCAAAACAGTTGCTAGAGACGTATGTATAAGGAATACCCTCTGCTTCGATTGCCCTACGGACTTTGGCTTTCACCTCAAACACACTCTTTGCAGGCTCCACTGCATGGACGTTATCAACATCATTCCCGAACTCAGATGGGAAAAACCTCTGCAAACATCAATTAGCCCATTGGGTTACTCATAAAATTGGAAAAACCTCTGCAAACATCAATTAGTCCATTGGGTTACTCATAAAATTGAAGCAGAGATTAAAACCTCGCTTGAAAGGGTTTGCTCTGATTAAGATTTGATCAGGTTCTACAATTGTTTATATAGTATGTACCTTGACGGTTCCAACTTCTTTAATAGCCTTGATAATATTGACCTGGCTCTCTATCTGTAGTGATCCAACTGTGGAGATTACTACATCCACATTCTTCACTGCCTCCACAAGGCTTGCATGATCATCTATGGATCCCTGTTAAAACCACAGAAAAGACCCAAATTGTTGCTCGTAGAAACCTTACATATTGATACAACTACTACATGCGGTAAAAATCACTGAGATTTGAACTTACATGGACTATATTAGCACCAGAGGCCTTGAAGGATTCCAGGAGCTGGGCTTTCTCAGAATTAGAAGAAGCAGTGGACTCTCTAACCAGAAGGAAGGTGTGATGGCCGAGATCAAGGCTAGCCTTGGCAACATGGCGACCAATGTATCCTGTTGCGCCAATTAGGAGTATCCTGCTCCTGCTTCCCATGTCGGCCCTGAAACTTAATCGAATTGTCTGTAATCGGCTGAATAACACTAATCCACTGAAGATAAATTACGACGATGTTCACAGAAGTTTGTACGTTGAGGAATCACGGGATAATGTCGTACTTGTAGCGAAGGGAGCAGGGAAATGAGGGAGAGTGGGCTCCAAATGTAAAGTGCAAGTACCTGCACCATAAACAAGTTGTATGTAGACTGAATATTGGAAGATGCATGCACCTTGTTAGGTGCATGAGTTAGACTCCCGAAGTGGGGTCCAAATGTAAAGTGCAAGTACCTGTACCATAAACAAGTTGTATGTGGACTGAATATTGGAAGATGCATGCACCTTGTTAGTTAGACTCCCTTTACGACTAGTAGGTAAAGGTGATGTCTATCGGGTCCAATCTTATAGTAATTTGATGGCAAGTCTCATCACTAATTTCAATTTCTGGCGTTTGTTTGAATTTTAGTGTTTTAAATCAATTTACAAATAGTCACATTTTTGTTTTTTTCCACTAAGAAAAAATGCAGTGTTTGTATTAAAGTAGGAATATTTACACATTGAAAAAGTGATATGCTTTGACAGCAGCATGGTATAATCTGGCTGTGTAAAAAAATAGAGTACACTGGGATAATAGATACATTGCAATGCAAGTCACACTATGTATGCTAAAAGATATGTATGAGCATGTGAACTCATCAAAATTACGAGGATAACTTCTAACTTCATATGGATATAAGACGAAACCAACCAATTGGGATAAAACCAAAAGAAAGTAAAGAGATCATACCTTCCACTAATAGGTAGAAATTGTTGGCAAAAAGAAAAATCCTTGATAGATACCAATAAAACGGAGAGGATCAAGTACCCAGCGAAAAGAAATCTTCTATCTGGAATGTAGCTAAGCACATTTGAATCTCCATTTTTCATATGTCAGGCTGGCTCGCTAGTCCCATCTTTGACAAAATATCAGCTTTCTGGTTTTGGACTCTGTCCACATGATTAATACTGTAGTCCTTTTTCCTGTTCCATAATGCATCAATCCTATTCATCCATCCTGATAATATAGGAAGCTTTATGACTGATTTCCTTTTGACATGATCAATGATGATTTTTGAGTCCCTGAAGATGTGAAGGTTCTGAATGTTAAAAAATGTACCTAGATGAAGAAGACCAGCGAAAGCCATTGCTTCAGCGTTATTGTTCGTACCCTTTCCTCCATTCCAAAAAATGGAAATTTTCTGCTCCTCATTCATTTCTATAAGAACGTCACAAGCACATGTACCCTGCTAAGAAGCCACATCAAAAAAAGCTCGTGGGAAGCCCATCTGTAAAACTGCATTGTTCCTTGAAATTTTGTTTTTGTTTTTATGATCAGTCATCTTTGTAGGGAGGGATGAATAAGTAGTAATAATCTTGTCTAGCACATGCATCATATTTTCCTTCCCCTCTTGAAAAACTAAACAATTTCGTCGCTTCCATATAGACCATAGAAGAAGTTGCGGAACAGATCTAAGCCTTTTTCCTGAGAACTCCACCATATCAAAGCTTCTTGCGTAGTAGAATGTGTCACCAACCTGAACCCAAAATGTTTGGCTAGGTCCATCCATAATTGAATTGTGAAGGAGCAATTTAGGAATAAATGTAAGTTAGTTTCTTCCTCCTTTCTGCACAGTAAACAAATACCTAGACCAGTACAGTGCATCTTTTGAAGATTCTGCCACGTAAGATTTTATTATGAAACACAAGCCAGGAAAAGTGTATCATTTTGTTGGGAGCCCCAGTTTTCCACATTGATAGCGGAAAAAACAAATTATTAGGAAAGGGGATATCCTTAACTAATTTGGAATAAATGTCTTCTACTTGAACTTCAATACCCTTCCTCTTCCCCCTCCAGGTAAGGGAATCTTTTCCCTCTGAACAGCATATTCCAAAAAATTTCATATGCATCATTATGCTATTCCATTGTTGAATTAATTCACCTCTTAAACCCAAGACTGTAGGCTCCATCCAAATAGGGATAACCCCCTGCCATCCTGCTATAACTTGATTCCAAGTGAAAAGACCCCTTTTATGGAAAGCCTTTATGATCTTTTGAGAAATGATAAGATTTTCATCCATGCCCATTATATGATCAAAACCAATATAAACATTTCTTCCATTTTGGAAGTTCCAAGAGAGATTTTTTAGGAAGATAGACTCTATTTTTGTTACACTTTTGTTGTTTATGGTGGAAATAGATTAGTACAAAAACATTTAAAAATCTTGAACTTCTATTAAATTTCCAAAAAAATTTCTCATTTTTATCAAATTAAAACCAAAAAATCCCGTCATTTTTATCAAATTAAAACCAAAATTTCCATTATTTCCAACCATAAACCTCCCCTCCTTACACTAGGCTCTAGCTAAGAACCCTCAAAATTGGGGAAAAGTGTATCACACATGAGTTAGTCTCCCATTATATGAAGGATGGTTTCCCAACTATAAATGCACCAAACAAAATTGTAATTAGGACACAATTTCTATCGAAGTTTTTGAGTAGAAAAGGACCCGTGATTACATCTTGACCATGGGTTACTTTCATTATCCTAAAACAGTGTTGGAAAAGAAAGCACTTAATCTTAATGGCTTTTTACGTAAGTTTTACATGGTTTCATGGGAAGTTGTATCTAGATCTTTTAGAAATATACAAATAACTATATTAAAATAAAATAGAGTTTAGAATAGGTTTTTAAGAAAAAAATTAAAATTATATATATGATGATGATGGTTAACGTCTGTTGAGAACAAATATTGGTCTATCGGATCTAAAGAAGCAAATTATTTATTTTGATTTAAGATTTTATTTTTATGCTCAAAAAGCTTGGAGAGGAGCCTCCCGAGCTCACTATAATTTTGACATTGTAAAAGGCTAGGAAGGTTAGTATTGTAACAAAGATTGTGAAACTGAGATCTAATGTGGTTGTATGC
>APFE031048460.1:13087-32577 GCA_000404065.3 Pinus taeda | reverse complement strand
AGCTTATCGATGTAAATGCCAAATAGGGTAGGGGAGAGGGGGCAACCTTGTTTAACTCCGATGTTACACTTAATATCTTTCGACCACCCTTCATTGCTCTTTAGCTTGGCAATTACATTCTTGTATAACCTTATAGCAGCATCTCTCAACTCGAGAGGAACCTTTAGCTCTTCTAATCTATTCCAAAGGTTGTATCTAGCAACCGAATCGAAAGCCTTTCTAAAGTCCACAAAGCAACAAAATAAATTGGATTTATCACTACGACATTCCTCCGCAATGATCCTAAGCGTAACGAGGTGGTCTGTTGTTGAGTGATGCCTTCTGAAACCTGCTTGGCCTTTAGCCCGCTTACCTTCACTTTCAAGCCATATGCTTAACTTCTTTTCCAAAATACTATCATATAACTTGGCTAAGAGAGGGTTGATCATAATTGTCCGACAATTAGAGGGTTTATTTGTATCCCCACTTTTAAAAATAGGGATAATGAGGCTCTCAATCCAAAGTTTAGGGAACCCTTGCTTGACTGCTTGATTGAAAAGCTTGTGGATGTGGGGGATGAGGACAAGACCTCCAATTTTTAAGATTTCGGCCTAGTAACCTTCCAATACGAATATAACTAACTATATTACCCTAATATTTATATATTTAACAACTTTTATAACTAACTATTAATTACTCTAATATTTATAATAACTTTTATAATTAAATATATTAATTTATTTTATAATTAATAGTTTATATATTTATAATCTTAACGTCCTTTACTTTATTAAAATATAGGTTTTTGCCCCTAATCCAGTCCTTCTAATCGTTCACGGTCAAATTTAGCCATTAAACAATATAGTCGTTATTCGGTCAGAAATTATAGCCATTGGTTCTTCTAATCTAACTATTTAAAACACTGAGTTAGATCTGATTCTTCAACTTGTCCTGAGGATGAACCACACTGGTTGGTTCGAAACTCGTCGAAAAATGAAATTTTCTTGTGATTTACGCAGAAAAATCTCTTCATAAAAAAAATTAGTAAATTAAATTATTATAAATAAAAAATAAAAAATTGTATTGTATTATTAATAATAACTATCAAATTAAATTACTATAAATTTGAAAAAATAAACAACTCACTGATGGTGAAAGAAGGATGTGCTGTGCAACAACCATTGCGGGTATTCGCCTGAATTTTGGACAATTTCCACCCTTACCTCCTCACCCTCTCCCCTCGTACCTATCTTCAATCGCTATAAATATATGAAATTTCTCTCTGTATCGATCATATTCCCCACGGCGCTTGTGGTTATCTTGTTGCAGAACAGTTAGAATTTGAAAGTACAGTTAGAATTTGAAAGTAGACATGGGAAGCATCAGCCGAATTTTGATAATTGGAGCAACAGGCTACATTGGTCGTCATGTCGCCAAAGCCAGCGTTGCTCTTGGCCATCCCACCTTCCTTCTCGTCCGAGACTCACCTGCTTCTGCTAAGCCTGAGAGAGCCCAGCTTCTGGACTCTTTCAAGTCTTCAGGAGCTAACATACTCAATGTAAGTTAAAATCTCACTGCTTTCTACTGCTATGCAATAGTTTCATGTAATGTTTCTTTCAGCAGCCATTTGGGTTTTTATGCTGTTTTAACAGGGATCATTAGATGATCATGCAAGCCTTGTGGAGGCATTGAAGAAGGTGGATGTGGTAATCTCCACAGTAGGAGGAGATCAGACAGCCAATCAGTTGAATATTATCCAAGCAATTAAAGAAGTTGGAACCATCAAGGTATCTCTTTTGCTCTTAAGAATTAGAGTTAATTTGCAAAATTTATGTAGGTGGTATTCTTATGGAACCCAGAGGCTTATTCTACAGCTCGGTCGGTATGATGTGTAATGATGTGCGTGCGTCCTTCATCAAAGTTGAAGAATTTTGTGTATTTAAGATGGATCTATACTGAGATAATAACCAAAAATGAATTTTCAATATTGTAAGAGTGAATGTTGATATCTTTCTTTTGCAATAAAGGTTTGATAAAGTTAACTCTTAGTTAGAGTGGTGGTTTGATGAACCAATCATTTAGCCTTTGTCTACTGAAGCCATAATTTCCCTGGGAGGCTATTTCTCATTGGAACCTGGTTTTGTTATCCAAGTTTGGGAGTGTTTCATTCATTTTTTTGATGATGAAAATGGACTCAGCACTATCAAAAATCTCTTGAGCACCCAAAATCTTGAAGTTTGACTGTTGTAACCTGGATTTCCAAAAATATTTTAGGGTTTTCTAGAAGAAAATGTTGCCCATTAGACTATGTAATTTATTTCTTTAGCTAAATGAATTCAAATTTCTGGAGACATGTTGTAACTAGTATGTTTATTAATACCTCTGCTTAAATTTTGTATTTAACCCACGAGATTGATTTTTTGCAGAGGTTTTTGCCATCTGAGTTTGGGAATGATGTTGATAACGTCCATGCAGTGGAGCCTGCCAAGAGTGCATTTGAGCTGAAAGTCAAAATCCGTAGGGAAATCGAGGCAGCGGGCATCCCTTATACATATGTCTCCAGCAACTTTTTTGCTGGTTATTTCCTTCCGACACTGTCACAGGCTGGCCTTACAGCTCCTCCAAGGGATAAAGTAGTCATTTTTGGAGATGGAAATGTTAAAGGTTTGATAACTGTTTCTTTTGACAGTGTGCCCTCTATCTTTTCCAAAAAGTTTCAGTTGAAAATCCGGTTCTATATCTCTTTATGCAGCAACATTCTGTGTTATGAGTTCTAGCAGTGATGACCTTCGTTATAAGATTTATATCATGGTGTTAAGTTTAGTTTTTCTCTTGATTAAGGATTTCTCTTTTTGATTTTTCCTTGGATACAATGCAGCTGTGTATGTGAAGGAGGAAGACATTGGAACATACACAATCAGGGCAGTGGACGATCCCAGAACTCTGAACAAGACCTTATACTTAAGACTTCCTGCAAACACTCTGTCTTTCAATGAACTTGTGGCTCTATGGGAAAAGAAGATCGGAAAGACTCTAGAGAAGGTCTATGTCCCTGAGGAGCAGGTTCTCAAAATAATTGAAGGTCAGAAGTTGCAAATCTCAGTTCTCACGATTTTTTTAACCCATATTCTTTTGGCAAAACTTAACAAATCCAACGAATTTGGAACATAATTTTAGGAAAAAGTTGATCATTTAAGAACGTTGTCTATAAAATATTTGGTAGTCTATATTGATTTCGCCAGTGTACTGCTTCAAGCTGAAATGATAGGCCAATTTGTTTTACTTTTTGAAAGATTAATCAGGATTAGGGGTAAGGCCTCTTTTTGGGATCAGAAATTTGCTGGAAAGATTGATAAATATTTTTTTTACCTTTGAGAATTTTATTGTGGATAATGGGCTTACAGCTTCCAAAATTACCGTGGGTGATGCAGAGTCACCATTCCCAGCTAATATTGTCATAGCAATCAGTCACTCTGTTTTTGTGAAAGGGGATCAAACAAATTTTGAAATTGGACCTAATGGAGTGGAGGGCAGTCAGCTGTACCCTGATGTGAAATACACCACTGTCGATGAGTACCTTAACCAATTTGTGTGAGTATGCGAGGTTGGCTTCAACAGACTGAGATTAGATAGCGGTTTTCAACAGATCGAGAAAATATAGCAGTTTCAATAAAAGTTTGTCCTGCTTTTGCCCAGTTATGGGCTATAAAAACAGAGCTTCTTATATGGTTTAGTAAGATCAGAAAGCTTCTTGTATGGTTGTATAAGGTCAGAAGTAGGCACAGGCAGATCCTTAACATATTTGTGCTCCATAATAAGCGAGCAAATGGCGTTTTGTTTGTTTTCTTTTTGGACCTTTGGTGTGATATATTGTCTTTTGAAGCTGCACATTTTGGATTACTAAATACTTTGTCAGATAGTTATAAGAAAGCGGCAAATCCATGGATTCAGATACTTTTATCTTTGTACAGTTATTATTAGCTAACTGGTTTTTTTAATGAATAATTTAGCAGAATGTTGATAGATTTATATTTATGATGGTTTGGAACATAGTGTCACGTCCCGAGCCACCCAGGATCAAGCCATCACCTGAATTCTGACTCCGGACACCTTAATTAGAAATACCCTTTGATACATGGCGTGAAGTTCCACATTAAACAACTCTTACCATAAAATAACTGTGTCATACATCTGAACAAATATACATGCCTAATAACATATAATACCAAACAAAGAGACATGTTATGTTTGTTAATTTTGATAGTAGCAATTAACTAATACAGATACACACAATAATTAATACTAGCAATTGTCCTAAAAGTACAAAGAGAGGCCGATAGGATTATTAAATTGGAATTGTTGAATTTTTCTAGAAGAGATGTTGGTTTAAGCCTAACTAATGAGCAATTTGAGTTGGCTAAAGGTTTTCTAATTGTTTTTTATTATGATAAAATTATATTGATAATTCATTTGTTTTACTTTCAAAAGCTTGAAGGAATTTGAAGAGCAGGTATAGAATTGCTTTGTGGGATTTGATCCCAAAATCATTGATTTATAAATACATACTCAATGAAATGTTAATTGGTTGAAACCCTACACAAATGTTTGATATAAGCAAATAAGCCGAAAAGGTTGAAAGGCTTAATTGGTTTGTGGAAAACCTTGTTTTCTTGGACTGGATCATTGTGCAATTATATTTCTTTAGATGTTTTGTTTATATCTATATTACAAGGAACACATTGAATGTCTTATTTCATTTTAGAGTAAATTAATTACCCAAAATCAAGAAACCTCTATAGATGGCCAAGCATATATGAAGCTTGCTAGTGACCAAGGCAATAACCACCATGACTATCCCCTACCAATATATTTCATTGAAAACCATAATTGTATATTGCATTTAGAAAGTCAAAACATAATATTAGAAAACATGTTGATATATTGCTATTAAAAAGTTAATTCCATTAGAAACCATGATATTATCGGATGCCTCGGATCCATCAAGACTGAGGCCGAATTTGTTGATTGTAAGAACTGTATTCCACAGCCTCCAACCCACAACGTTGACAGCTGAGTCAACAGTCCCAACGAATGGGGCAAAGATTTCAATTCTGGGCAATCACAAACCCACAACTTCTTCAAGCTGCTCAGGTGACCTAGAGAACAGGGCAGCATTTCCAACAAAGCATTTCCCTAAGAAAATTCTTCCAAACTGCTTAGGTTTCCAATATCCCCAGGCAATTCTTTTAAATTTGTCTCTGACAGGATTAATATTTCCAGGGACAGTTGATGTGCAACTTGGTGAGGCAACACTTCCACGCTCTTGCAGTTCGAAAGGTTTAGATATTCAAGCGTCCTGATATTTGCAAATGTTTCCTCCAACAATGTCAAATCGGAGCAATATTCCAAATTCAGATATTTAAGTCGAATTAAATTCCCGAAGGAATTTGGAAGCCCGTGCAAACTTCGACAGCGAGAGAGATTGAGGTGCTGGAGATTTGTTAAGAACCCAAAAGAATCAATCAACGACTTCATATCTGGTTATCTTAGGTGCACGTATTGCGGAGTGGACAAATGACAGAATTCCTCTGGTAAAGTTTTGAGATGAATCAAATCTGACATACAAGTCACCACAATCTTTTCGATGTGCTTCATCCGTCCAATGGACCTTGGGAACATTGAAAGAGGAGCATAAACATGTAGCTCCCGCAACTCCAGAGGTGCCTGCCACACAATATTCATCTTTCAACAGTAAGAAAAATACGGAGATGATAGCCTTTATCTACAAAACCCTTCAAATGCATTCGAGAGCCTATGCTAGTATAGCAATTGCAGCAACAATCTACCATAAATTGGGGCGGCAAAGTAAAAAAAGAGAATAAATACAAAATTGTCTTTAGCCCTGACCTGAGATTCTACTTGCCACAGTTTTTTCAATTTGGTTCATACCACTTCTAAAACCCTTATATTCTTCATTGGAATCCAGGGAGGCAGGCAAGAGAAGGGACAGTTGTTCCAGCGTAGCCATATTAGGTTTGGTGACTCTTGGTGTTGGGTTCTGAATAATCCCACATGGATAGCAATTGTGAGATAGAGGTGGCTCACAAGCCATTATCCAAACACAAAACTTTGGTAATCCAGAAGCCGGCTTTTGTGTTCAAGTTCATGAATTGATGTGATAGCGTGCTCCATCCTTCTAGTAATAACATTGGAGGGAAGAAATTTGACAAGTTTCAACACTAAGTTGGTGCTTTGGTTCTGGTTCTTCAAGTAGAAGGGCCTATCAAGGGTTTCATCTGACTCTGATAACACTTGGGACATTTGAGAAGTCAAGTGGAAGGGCTTTATCTGATTCGAGAAGTCAAGTGGAAGGGCTTTATCTGATTCTGATAACACTCGGGACAAAACTTAATGAAATATAGTAGGAATAGCCTGACTGATACTGTGACTCTAGAGACATTTGAGAAAAAATTGATGAAATATAGTAGGAATAGCCTGACTGACACTGTCATTCTATCTGAATATGATAGAAGACCACACATACGAACTCTGTTGAGTCAAGTGGAAGCGCTTTATCTGATTCTCATAACACCATGAATATTTGAGAAAATGATAATGTAGTATGCATAGCCTGACTGACATCGGTGCTCTGGTTCTTCAAGTAGAAGGGCCTCAAGGGCTTTATCTGATTCTGATAACACATGGGAGTTGGGGCATTTGAGAAGTCAAGTGGAAGAGATTTATCTTATTCTGATAACACGCGGGACATTTGAGAAAAAAATAATGTAGTAGGAATAGCCTGTCTGACAGTGTACTCTCTGAATTTGATAGAAGACCACACATACAAACTCTATGTAGTCAAGTGGAACTGTGGAAGGGATTTATCTGATTCTCATAACACTTGGGACGTTTGAGAAAAAAATAATGTAGTAGGAATAGATGGAAGGGCTTTATCTGATTCTCATAACACTTGGGACATCTGAGAAAAAAATAATGAAGTATAGTAGGAATAGCCTGACTGACATTGTGACTCTAAAGTGGAGACTCTAGATCACATCCAACACAGAATTAAGCAACGCCCTATGTGTATCCACTTTGGCTACGGTGAAGAAGGCAGATTCAGCGTTTAAAAGAGGTTTGCAAAGGGTAAATTAAGTGAGCGAAATACATGGCAAATGCCTGGTCTGCAATAGCTCTACCCTTTCATGCATCAGACTCACAAATTTATTGAAAGCTATACGTAGTGTTTGAATAGCGTGTTTGTTATATGCAATGGCTACTATTTGACATATGTTTGATGGCCTATTTTCTTATTTATATATTTAATTTCTGTAAGCCAACTATGCATATTAGCTCAATAGATTTGAGTATTTTCCCTCTACTGAGGACAGCATTGAATATTCTCCAACAAATTTTCTAATAGTTTTAGAGAAGATTACTGTAAGTGATTCCCTATAATGTGCAAAACTGCACAAGCATAGTGAGTACAACCGAATATAGCCTAATAAAAAGAAATTTGTGGATTGTTCAGAAAATAGTTAAAATATCATGAATTATACACAAGATTCACAAAAGAAGCACACTGCTTCCAAGTGATGGGTCTCACACTGCCTGGCCTAAATGTGGGCACTTTATGTGGCTGCCTGCACTAAGTCGCCTAAATATAAGGTACAATGCCTCCGAGCTGAAACACTGAATATAAAAGATATAATTGTCCAATAATGCTCTATATTACAAGAAAACTCTGTGGTTATGAAAATAAATTGACCAGCCTTAATCCAGACCAAGGCCTACTAATATGAACCACTTATAAAATATTATTACAAAGCCATAAGGAGTCCAGTCCAGGTGAAGGAGATGCTCAACTTTCATGTCTAATACTGACTTGAGTTGAGTTTGGCCAAATATAATATTAAAAAAATTATAACGGAATTTAAAATTCCTCATCAATAAATTAAAAGCAACATATATATATGTATGCATACACATATTAGCCTATATCAATCTTAGTGCTGAGTTTGTCAAGTGTTCCACTGTTCAGAAGGATCAAATCCCTTGAGGTACAAAACTTTTCATTAAATTTCAAAAAGTTACACCTCTAAAGATTTCATCCATCTTGACACTTGATAAATCCATGTTTAAAATAAATCTAACCTGGTACAGCTTATATGACTAAATTAACCCTACGAACCCGTAAAACCTAATGAGGTGATCATATTTTATACTATTCATTCCCTATGGTGGGTCAGGAGTACAACATTCCCTTAACTTCATTGCCATCTCTCCTTGATAGTGTAGTATCTCTACAGTTTGAAACCTGTTGAGACACACAGCTGAAGCAAACCAAGTCAAAATCAACCACGTGGAATCATAGAAGATACAACTGTCCTTCAGTCATATTAATATTTCATGCTCTATGCCCAAAACTCCCTTAAAATTTCCTATAATTTCCAAACTGTGGCTACACTTGACAATAGTCCTGACCTTTCATATAAGGCACAGGTTGGACTGCTCGTAGGCAAGTTCACAGATTGAGCAATCCATTTCATTGACATAATAAAATACTGTCTCAGGCTAGACGAAATGTTAAACTTAATATCTTGAGACCTCACCTCAAGTTGACCTTTTCGTGCAGCAAAATGCAATGCAGTTGAGCCTTGACTATCCCTGTACCAGGCAACATCGTGACAATTTTTGAAAAGCTCTCTCAAAATCTCCACACTCCCTCCCCTAACAGCAGCATGAACAACCCTGCTCATCATTTCAAATGAAGGGGAAGACTCATATACTGCTGCATCGTCCTCCTGATCGCATCCAAGACTCTTGATATCATGGGCAAGCCCAAGGATTTCCCTGAATATTTCAGCATTTTTACTTCTGGCAGCTGCATACAGCATGTCAGAAACTCCATACTCTCCATCTCCCAACACCAACAATGGCTTCCTCTTCAACAGACACCTTGCCAACTCAACATCCCATGCAGCAGCAGCAGTGTAGAGCAACCACCCACCATACCCTGCATCAATGAGGTTGTTCCCATCACTTGTTTCACACTCACCCATAAGTTCCCTGGCCACAAGGCCTCGGCCTTTCGCTGCATCAATGGAGGTGGCCTTATCCTCCCACGTAGCTTCAAGCCTTCTGGTTCTTCTTGGTGATGTGAGCATGTGTTGTGGCCACCAACAACTCCCCTCTTTGTTTGATATTAGCAATAACACCAAGCAAATGGGGACCCTTAATAAAAATTCAAACAAACAGTTTTATGAACATTTTTGTATTTGATTCCTTAAAACTTTATCGCATCAAAAGAATGAAACGTTTTTCTTATGAGAATAGTAAACTACAAAGAAGCAACGCAAAATTCATCACATTGCAATTATTATGAAATGCTCTCAAATGAAAAAACTTAAGAAATCTCCGACGGCCGATATGCGACGTCGCATATCGCAACATCGCATAAGTAGCACACAATGACTAAACGACTAAATCTGCGATGAATGTGATGCTGCGATCTGCGATGAATGCGATGCTGTGATCTGCAATGATTGTGATTTGCAAAAAATTCGCGATCATAATTTCTGCGATAACATATCTTAACAACGCGACCCGCGATTATGCGATGCGAAGTCGCAGAAATCAGCCATCGCAATTTTTTCCTCAGCGCAGTATTCAATGGAAAACTGTCTGTCAAGCAAAATTGGGCGCGTGCCTTAAAAAGAAATTAATGATTGTGCGCCAAAATATTCAGGAAGGACAGTCTCGTGTTTTTCGAAGAGTTAGTTCGCTACAGATGTCATGATTATGCATTCATAAAAGCTTAAATCTCTCATGTCAATCTTTATTATCACTACTCTTTTCCTTTGCGTAAACTGTAGGACAAGAAATAACATAAATCAATGTGCAGGAAACATCTAAGGAAAAGGGGAAAGCGTCAATGCTCGGAGAACAGAGAAGAAATCCCTTCAGAAACGGATGCCGCATGCGACAGGACCACAGATTGCAGAGTATCACTCAACAGGTGCTGATGTCAATAAGCCACCTAAAGCTCAGAGTCAAAGACGCACAAAAGTAGCATGTTTACAAAACCCTGAAGCTTAGCCACCAGAAAATTATTCAGAGAGTAAAGTCCCTAACTTTTTCAGTCATCCGCAAGGTCGGAAACCGAAATAGCAAAAGCAGAATCAGTTTAAGGGAAATCTGGGTCATTACCAAGTATACACGCAGTGAATACACCCAGCAAGAGGAAGATTCTCGAAAATATCTTCTAGTTTACCAGAAAATGGTGCCAGCGCTTGTTATTTCTATTTTCATAGTTCAAACGAAAACATAAGGCAACTAACCGACTCTTCCCATGGCGAATGTTGCATGCTTGCAGCATTAAGGAGCAAATACAGAAATAGTTTAGAATTAGATTCAATTTTTAGAAATAGTTTTGCTTTATCAGAAGGGTGGGTCATTTGAAAACTGTATCCTAAATTTTGTAAAGACACTATTATTAGAATTAGGGAGTAGTATTTTAACCCTTCTCATGCATTTAGAGAAGGGTCCAGAGATTTGTCAAAAACTTGTCCTCGGAACATGCACTTCTACACCCTCAGAGGAGGTTTTGATGAATGGATGGATCGAGATTTATTTTTATTTGCATTTAATGTCTGCTACTGATGTTGCACTTTTGTACTCTTAGTAGATGTTAGAACAAGTAGAGATAGATCGTTTTTGCTTGAAGTTTGTGGGTAGAATTAGTCATAAATGGTACTTTTATCTTTTTGCAAGTTCTGCTTATATTCTTGAAGTGATTTACAGCTTTTAGTTGTTTATATGTTATTGCATGAATGTATGGGTTACCATTTAGCACTTTTGTATGCTGGAGTCATTTATTTATGTTTAACATATGAATAACTTATTATGCGATATGTTGTTCACAACTGTTTTGCCTAACTTCTTATGCAAAGTGGTTTATCCTAAATGATTTCTATTCTTATGATAGCTGAATGATCTTTATTACCAGTTATTGTTTGAAATCTCTTTAGATCGCATAATAAAAGATATATATCCCGGGTTAGCATAGATTAGATGTGTTGTTTCTCATTAGACTACAATAGCATAGAGTTAGTTTAAGAATCTGAATTAAATTAGCTTTAAAGTACTCTTAGATCAGCATTATTCAACTCTACACACACACACACCCTTAGATCAGGAAACTGGTTCTGTTATCCCCAGTCGGACCCGCTATACCAAACGGATAAGGAGCTGCCAACCAAGGTCCGGACCGGGTGGGTATCCCCCTTGTTGTCGACCCGATTTTCGGGGCTTCAACACTTCCCTACACCAAATTTCCTGCAACCTTAGAGGTGTGAGCCTCTAGGTTTAACTACAATTTCTCACCTTTAGGAACACATAACTTGTCTAACTTGTAGAGTAACCCATTCTGGATATGGTACTCAATTGTGTTGCCACCATTGTGCACATGAATCTAGCTCTACAACTGCTAAAAACCCTCCTTGAAGTCCTCATCCTTTGTGTCTGCCTCTCTATATGCATCATGGGTGAAAAGCTCCTTTTGCATCAAAGTTCCCAAAGCTATGATATCTAAATTGGTTGGCCTTAAAAGCATGTTGGCCAAATTTTTCGTACTACCATTCTTATAATTGAACACTAAATGAAACTATTGTAGAAACGCCATCCACTTGTAATTCTTGGTCTATCACAACTTACTCTGGGCATATGCAACAACTGGTGATCTATGTGGGTTATTGTCTCCTTAACCATCAGATAGTGCTTCCAATTTTTGACAACTTTTACTTGGGAGTAAAACTTGTTTTCATAGGAAGGGTAGTTGAGAAAATCACCATGAAATAATTCAAAATGGTAGCATACATACCTACCTCCTCACGTCAACATCGTTCCCATAGCATACCCACTTGAATCTCTCTCCACTTCAAAGGGTTTCTATAAGGTCGGTAATGCAAGAATAGGTGTTTGAATAATTTTCTTCTTTAAATCCTCAAAGGATTTTTGCTGATTCTTTCCCCATTGGAAAATCTTGCCACTTGTTGTTATGGCATGGAGTGGTGTTGCTACTGTTGAAAATGTGAATATGACATTCCTTAGGTATTGTGCTTCCCCAACAAAATTCCTGACCTTAGAAACATTAGTAGCCATCGACCACTTCATGATGGCCTCCATCTTGGCAAGATAAATCTTCAGTTGTCCTCGACCAATCACATATCCTAAATACATGAAAGATTGTTATGAAAACTCATATTTCTTGATATTTTCCAACAATTAATGCTTCTTTAATGTCTCTAACACTTGCATCAAATGTGACATGTGCTCCTCCAAGGTACCATTTTATGCTAGTATATCATCCATATAAACAATAACAAATGGATCAATAAAAAAATGCAATATGTCATTCATTAAGCTCCTGAATGTAGTTGGTGCATTACATAAACCAAATGACATGACTAACCACTCATATAAACCTTGTTTAGTGTTGAAGGTATCTTTCTAGATATCTTCTCTAACTCAAACCTATTGATACCCTAATTTCAAGTCCAACTTGGTGAAGTAGTTTGCTCGCTACAACTAGTCCACCAGATCATCCATCTTTGTTAGGGGTACCTATTCTTGAGTCTTATTTTATTTAGTTCCCTATAATTAATTCACATTCACCATATCCCATCCTTCCTAGGCATAATTATGATGGGTTACCCACATGGTGAGGTACATGGTTGATTTTCACTATGGTCCAACAATTATTGCAACTACTTCTTCACCTTGTTAGCTTCTATTTTAGATTATCTGTGTAACAACCCTGGGATTAAAAGTGGGTGTTCCTTTGGTTTATTAGGGCTAAGGAAATTGGAAAAAGGAAATGGAAAAGGCTTTGAAAATTCAAAAAGGCATTATTGGAATTTTAGTTATGAAAAGAATGTAAAATAGGAGAAAAGGGAGGTGAAAGGTCACATGTTGCATGTGAGGAGGAAATTGAAGGAAAATTAAAGAATAATGAAGAAATTAGAGGCATCAATAATAAAAATACATCAGAGCATCAATTTGTAGCTTTTTGTTAGTTTATTGTCAGAATTGGGTTCAGAGAGGAGAAGAGCACCAAGAGGAGAAGGAAAGCATGTAAGCAAAGGAAGGATAAGGAAGGACAAGGAAAGCAAAGGAAAGTAAGGATCAAGCAGTTTAAGCAAGAATATTTGCATGTAATAGGTTGAATGTATGACTTCCTAGCTGGTTTTGGCATGTGCATGTGTCTATATGGTTTCATTTTTGTCGGTGGCATGAATTTTTGCGGGTTTTAACAGTGGCTTTTAGCTTTTCCTTGCCATTTCCGGATAGCCATGGTGTGATGGGATTATTTCTTGATTGAGCTCTGAATTGCTAGAAGGTTTTGTATTAGAATGAGATGGTCTCTGGAAAATCCCAAGGGTTGGGGGTGGAGATGGTATTTTCCGGGAAGCCCTCAACAGGTGGGTGGAGACATGAAAATTCCTCAAGTGATGGTGAAGGAATTCTGAGGCATCCAAAATTGGTTTGGTTTTGTGACCTAAGAGTCGGTTTAGGTGAGATCACAGTATGGTGAGGGTGGAGGTGGTTTAAACTCTAGAATCCCTTGGTTGTTTAAGGATTGGTTTATCCCATGAGATCCCGCATTCATGCTTGTAATATGGCATGCATATAATTGGTTGAAAGAAAGATTTGGTTCAGCCCAATCTATGTCGAGTGGTACATGGAAGTCCCTAACTTGGTTGACCTTTGCATATGGTTAATAAGAGCTAATTTTCTCTTGTCTTTTGTAAGTAAATTTACTTGTTATTATGTGGCTTTAATGGTTGTTCTATCATTGTTATCTATCTGGTTATACGTTGGTTATAAGCATGGTTATATGACAAATCTAAGTAAGGATATTAACACATTTCATTCAATGAATGCATGGTTAATGAATGCATGACCTAATTGGTGTTATTACAGTTATTGTGAGAAGGCATAAATACTTCTTGTTAAACCTCAGATAATTTTTCAGATCCTTATGTTTAGATATGCATTCATGACCTGTAGGTTGCAGGTTCATCATGTGTTTGTCAAAATGTCAGTCCTGGTTGGGAGAGGTCAGGTTAAGTCCTAGTTTAAGTTTTGGTTTGGAAGCCTTATTTCTATGTGATTCATCATTTCTGGAAGTTTCACTGAGTTCTGGGTAGGGGCCTAAGTCTTAGCCCTAGAAAATTGTTTCAAAATTCGGGGTCGCCGACATAGAACTAGCTAGAAAATTCCATAGCCGCTAGGAAGCAAGCCTATGGGAGTGACTAGAGGGTTATAGTTGCATGGAGGCCTTGGAAAGGGAGAAACTGAGGCTCTAGGTCAGTGAAATAGAGAGATAACTTGGGGGTTGGACACCTGGACATGTGGGGTTGCTCCTAAAGGTCTCGTGGCACCTGAGGGAGGCTAATAAAGTCTTAAGTTGTTGAATCCATTTCCTTAAGGTCATAGAAGAGGTTGAGTCTTAGCATAGTGACCCTCAACTCATGTGTAAGCAAACCAGTGAAAGTGGGTAAATGTGGGAGGATGTGGTTACAAGGTGGTATTATAGCGGGTTGCGCTCTTTTTGGGTAAAATATGACGTTGTCAAAGTTATGGTTGTCATGCATGGGGTCATGGTATACAATTGGTATGGTCATGCATGATGCTATTATATTGATGTGATTATGATTATAGGTGTATCGTGATAATGTGGACTAATTTTGTAGATGAGATAAGCCTCCCCTGAACATCAATGAGGTATGGTTTTGACTTTGGTATGTATTTGGTTTATCTGACATGACCTACTTGCAGGAAGAAGAGAATAAGAGATGACTACCATAATGGTAGATCACAGTTCCTATGAATCTCCCTACATATTAGTTGGGTAGTAAGGATATGATATTCTCCTGGTATAACAAATACATTGAGAAGTTTGAGGGAAGAGATCAAAATTTGAAAAGAAAACAATGACAGGTTGGTTAAGGTTCAGGAAAGACTTGTATGGGCTGAGGAAAAGCAGGTAGAAGTCAATGCAACAATGATTCATATCTTTTCAGAATTGCAAAGACGAGGGCAGTTGAGGATCAGTCGAGAGCAAGAAGATAAAACTAATGGAGCCTATAATCGCAGGTCTTGGTCCGGATACACATTAGATAAAGGGGATAGGCTAGAGGTGAAAGATCATTAGATACACCTAACAAGAGGACTGGTATGTATGGGCATCATTCTAGTTCCTCATCCAGGAGACGTTATCATCATCATCACCATCATCATCCTTATAGGAGGAGTGAAAGAAAGTCAAGCCTCCTACATGCAATGGAGAGATGAAGAAGTTAGAAGATGCAGAGGCATGGTTGCTTGGGATGAAGAAATTCTTCAGATTGCATAACTATTCAGAGAACATGAAAGCCAATATAGCCACCTTCAGTCTCAAAGGGAAATAAGATATTTGGTGCGAAGATGTGAAGAAAGTTAAGGGAATTCAGTAAGAAAAGTTTATTTGGGATAATTTCGAGAGACTTTTAAGAATAAGTACCTATCAGAGAGGTACTATGATGATAGAGCTAAGGAGTTCTATGAGTTGCAAATGGGTTCTCTGACAAGTGATGAGTACAATGGCAAGTTCCTGGAGCTATTGAGTTATGTGCCTTACCTCAAGGATGATAAGGCTAAGATTCATAGATTCATCAGTGGATTACCAATAGTATATAGAGACCATATTGAGTTTGATGAGCCTAGATCATTGGAGGAGGTCATCCAGAAGTTGAAGCATTGTTATGAGCAATCAAAGTGCAAAGTTGAGCCTGAGTGTGATTTGAAAGGAATTGAGAAAGTTAAAGGGAAGTCACCACCGAAGTGGGGAAGACCTTAAGATGCAAGTGAGCAAGAAAATGTTTCTCCTTACAAGAAGTTCAATGCAGTTGAGAAGGGACATAGGTCATAGGTTGGAGAGTAGAAAACTAGAGGTGATGGTAGGGGACCGTTGTAGTTTTGGATATGTAGCAAAGATCATCACAAGAAGGATTGCCTATTGTACCAGGGTGTAGGCCTTAGATCTACAATTCTTAGGAGGCGTAGACATTTGGGGATGTTGGGCATAACATTCCTCGAATATATGTAATTATGAACAACAAGCAGGCAGATCACCAGGAATCCATTATTGAGATGGAAGGTAAGCTTCGTGGTCAAATTTTTTGTATTTTGATTGACCCTAGATCTAATTATAGTTATGTTAATCCTGACTTGGTGGATAAGTGTGGTTTGAGGAAAAAAAGTGCATATAGAGTCTTGGTTGGTGTAGTTGGCTACAGGTACTAAGAAGAGAGTTCATCATTGGGTAAGAGCTTGTGAATTTGAGATGAATGGTATGCCTACAACAACACATCTAAATGTAGCACCACTTGGATCATATAATATGATTTTAGGTATGGATTAGTTGTATCTTCATAGGAGCAAGGTAGATTGTTATGAAAAGGTTATTAAGTGCTTGGACGATAATGGGGAAAAGAGATTTTTATAAGGAAATAAGAAGCCTACATCAGTGTGGATGGTCATCGCTATGCAAGCTAAGTGCAGTTGTCGGAAGGGGTGTGTACTATTTGCAGTCCATATTTATAGTGACAAGGGTAAGGATTTTGAGGATGCATAAATCTTTAAGAGATACCCTATATTACAACAATTTCAGTATGTGTTTCCAACAGAGATTCCAAAGTTGCCTTCCCACAAGGAAGTGGACTTTTATATTAAGTTGGTACCAGGGGCAACACCAACATCAAAGGCCCCTTATAGGATGAGCACACCAGAGTTAGTAGAGTTGAAGTTGCAAGTGAAGGAAATGCTCGATAAGGGATACATTAGGCCAATTGTATCGCCTTAGAGTGCACCAATGTCGTTCTTAAAGAAGAAGGATGGTACCCTTAGGTTGTGCATTGATTACAAGTAGCTAAATAAGGTGACAATCAAGAATAGGTACCCATTACCAATGATTGATGAATTGTTTGATCAATTGAAGGGAGCAAAAATGTTCTTGAAAATTGATCTGAGATCAGGATATCATCAGGTACGCATTAAATAAGATGACATCTACAAGATTGATTTCAGGACCAAGTATGGGAATTATGAGTTTATTATGGTTCCTTTTGGTTTGACTAATGCCCCAACTACTTTTATGTGCTTGATGAATATAGTGTTGTGTCCTTATCTGGACAATTTTGTTATTTTATTCATTGATAATATATTCATATATTCTAAGAATGAATAAGAGCATGCCAAACACTTAGCAGTAGTATTGAGATTGCTAAGAGAAAATTAGTTGTGTGCTAATCTTAGCAAGTGAAACTTATTTCAGATAGAGGTACATTACTTGGGACATGTTGTCTCGAAGGAGGGCATAATAGTGGATCCAGAAAAGACAAGGACTATCATGGAGTTGGAAACTCCTAAGAATGTGGATGAAGTCAGATCATTCATGGGGATATCAGGTTACTACAGGAATGTCTCATACATTGCATATCCCATTACATCATTGTAAAGGAAAGGTAAGAAATTTGAATTGAGAAAGAAGTGTGCGACCATTTTTGAGAAGTTGAAGCAGTTTTTGACCAATGCTCTAGTTCTTAAGATTTCATATCCAAACAAAGAGTTCATGGTGTGTACAGATGCTTGCAAGGGAGGGCTTGGTGGGGTCTTGATGTAAGAGGGATAGGTGGTGTGTTATGAGTCTAGGAAGCTGAATGATCACGAACAGATATAGGTGACTCATGATCTTGAGTTGGAAGCTATTATTCATGCATTGAATATGTGGAGGCATTATCTTCTTGGCAGGAAGTTTGTCTTGATGAGCGATAACAATGGGTTGAGATATATGTTTGATCAACCGAATCTAAATTCCAAGCAGGCTATGTGGTTTTCCATGATCAGTGAGTTTCAATTTGAGATTAGATACATTAAGGGTAAGGAGAACAGGGTTGTGGATGTTGTTAGTAGGAGAGTGCAGATGAATCATGTTGTGACAGTGAGCTCTTATGGCACAAATTTACAAGATCAAATCTTACAGGAAGGCCAACATGATGATAGGTACATGGAGGCTAGGGATAGGTTACAATAGGGTACATGTGATCAGGGTGCAGACTATCATCTCACGACAAATGGTTTCGTGATATTTAGGGACACAATTTATGTGCCAGATGATAGTGGGCTCAAGAAGCTTATCTTGAGGGAGTTTCATGTCAAGCCATATTTAGGTCACCCAAAATATTAAGAGACGTTGACATCAGTGAAGTAATTCTAATATTGGCTAAATCTGAAGAAGGAAGGGGTAGAGTTTGTGGCTAGATGTTTGGATTATCAGTAGGTGAAAGTAGAGTGTAAGCATCCAAGTGGGTTGCTTCACCCTATTCTGATTCCAAAATATAAATGGGAGGTCATTTCCATGGATTTCATTATAGGTCTTCCAAGGACATTTAGGCAACATGATTCTATCATGGTTGTGGTCGATAGATTGAGCAAGGTAGCTCACTTCATTCCAGTGAAGACTAATTATTCAAATAGTGAGGTGGCATAGGTATTCATTAGGGAGATCGTGAGATTGCATGGTATTTTAAAGAAGATTGTGTTGGAAAAAGATGCTAAGTTCACTTCCAAGTTTTAGAAGGAGTTATTTGTAGGTTTGGGGATAGAGTTGGCCTTTAATACAACTTGTCATCCACAAATAGATGGATAGATAAAGAGGGTCAACAAGATTCTTGAGGATATGTTGATGATGTATCTCATGCACCAACAAAGGAGATGGGAGGAGTACCTTCCATTGGTCAAGTTTTCTTACAAAAATGGTTATCAGGAGTCACTGAGGATGAGTCCATTTGAGGCACTTTATGGGTGGGGTTGTAATACTCCCATCTGCTAGATTTATCCAGTGAAAAGGGTACTTGTTGAACCAGATATGTTGGCAGAAATGGAAAAGGAGATGCAGGTTATAAAGAAGAATATAAAGAAAACATAGGACAAGAAAAAAAGTTATGCATACCAACACAGGGAATTTAAGGAGTTTCAGGTTGGGGAGCATGTGTATTTGCGCATTGAGCTCAATAATATTTCCTTAAGGATTGGATCATGTGCCAAGTTGGCACCATGATTGTGCGGGCCTTTCGATATCCTTGAGAGGATTGGACCAGTGGCCTACGGACTTGTACTGCCTCCGATAGTGAAAGTCCATGATGTTTTGCATGTTTCATTGTTGAAGAGATATGTAAAGGATGTTGATCATGTTATTGATTAGTTTGTATTGAAGGTGGAACCAAAAGGAGAATTCCTGTCGAAACCTCAGTGCATATTACAGCGAAAACAACTCATGCTCTGGAACAGAGCAATTGAGAAAGTTAATGTAGAAATTTGAATAATATAACACTTATTCACAGAGATTATCCTAATTATACACTATTTGCGGAATGCATGCATAATACATAACCTCCTCTACCATTGAT